>JAPMUY010002465.1:7500-221672 GCA_026901105.3 Galaxias olidus | reverse complement strand
GAATCCCCTTTCAGAGGGTTGCAGTGGAATGATACAATACTAGCTGAACACTTTTGGAAAAGCTTTCTTTCTTTCAAGAATGGGTTTTTCTTTGTAAAAGAACCTGCTCTTTCATCTACCCTCATGCTGTTTCAGGATTTTTGTCCTGTCTCTGTGGACACAAGTTAGTACTGTTCCTCATAAATAATATATGAATGTGATCTGTGGAAATCGTGAGCCAGGTACGGCTGTCCAAAGGGGCTTGGCCTCTCTACAGAACATTATATGTGAGCTGACCTGTGTGTCAAAACACATCATGAAACCTAGCGCTGTGCAGTGCCTCTAAACATTTTTGCCCATGTGGAGAGAGTGTACACAGTGTCGTTTGTCATCTACATGGCTCTTGGGATTAGCACCTAAAGGGAACATTTGGGTGTAAAAACAATATCTGTTACAAACTACTTTGCAATATCGACTTAATACTGTAGGCTATAGGGTTTCTGTCTGCTCAGTGCTCAAAGTCTACATAATGCTGTGATACTGGTACTAGCAGCACCGCTGTACTCTTTTCAAATGGCTATCATTGTTTTTTTTCATAAATTACAATACCTAGATGTACAAACAATTCCTAATATTCTTGGCAATGTGCAGTCTTCTCATGGCTGCATGCATTTTAAAATGGTACCTTTCTGTGGGCTTACAGTCACTGCAACATGTACATAATGTTCATGAAAGATTCAGACTACAAACTGCTAAGTGCAGGGAGGCACTTTGTGAGTCACTTTTGACCTTTTGTGTGTTGAAAACGCAGGCATCGAGAAATTGATTTAGCTGTCTGAAAAGGTTTCCTTTTATACCTAAACTTGTTATTATTGTACCCAAGTTTCTTGCACTTCCAGAAGCAAGGATAATCATGCTTAGTTTTTACTTTTTATCTATCTTAACAACTGTATATTAGATAGCAAACCTTATTGGTGTGCCAAAGATATTCTTAAATTATTAATACATTTAGTACCATGTTTGCATTGGATTTAAATTTTTAAAGACAATAGGGTTTTCAATAATCATACTTACAAATCATTGTTCATTGTTTATTTATACTTTGCATTTAGAAATAACCCTCCTATAAATGCACATTCGATCACCCAGTAAAACTTGGCCTAATTGTGGAGAAGGCATATTTTCATGGGTTAAGAACAAATATTCACCTGCAAGAAATGCATGTAACAGGAAAACACTGTGCTTTTGACTTTGCTTCCAGTTGAAGTTGAGTCCAGTGTTGCTGTGGTCTTCACATGCACTGTAAATAGGATTCTTTAAAATTAGAGTTTAAAATTCTTCTTACAGAAGAAAAAAAAAAAAATTCACTAGCCTTCTCTCGTTTTTGTCAACAAATGTTACTCTTTAACCTCAGTAGATTTAGCTGATTTAATCTGTGTGTTGCTGATATGTAAACCATCTGTTGTAGTTCTTTTAAGTAGCACATGCAATAATACAATTAATATATATCTAACTTAATAGTAACTACTAAACCAGGTTTAGGGTGTTGCTGCTGATACTTTGTAACAACTCAATTCATAAGAATCTCAGCTTTTATTTTTTTACTTTCTGATATAGGCTGAAGTAACCTGGACATACAGACATGGACTGTAGGAGGCCATGATTTGACAGAACGATTAAATGAATACACCCTCCTTCACAGTATATGGAGCGCTGGAATGCCAGCAGTTTGGAACAGTCTAGTTTGATCATTCCATTTTGGATATATCATTTTGGATCCATTATTACAATAACACACCTCTTTCTCTGAATTTAGGTTTCCGGAGTGTAATCAATTCTCACCGAAGTGCACAGTTGTTTTCTGTTCTTTTATAGATGGCCAGTTCACTTGAATTAGCAGGGCCTATTAGGGAAGGTTGGAGGGAGAAAAAAACAATTACCTTGATTAATGCTGGTTGTAATTGAATTAACCAGTGTTGCCTTGGAATGACATTTTGCCCCCAAAAAAGGTATAAAGTGACAGCCAAGGTATTTTTAATACAGTATATATACAGGGTACATTTTACAACATGTAGCGGCGGACTGCAGATTATTTAATCTTTTTTTCAGATTTTTTCACAGCTAAGCTTATAGGGAATGGTCAGAGTTGACGTAAAGAACCCAATTATGAATCTAATGATTTTTGTTCCAGATCACATGAAACGATCACCTTTGTTCTACCGATGTGTGGCATATGGGAAGTTGTCTATTGCATTGTAACCCTGGTGGAACGGTTTCCCTCTATTGCTGTCAAAACAATAGGATATACTGCCTAAAAACCCTATTTGCAATGCTGGCCTCGAACAATTCTGAGCCGTCCGTAAGATTTGCCTGATTTGCACTCCCTGAGGTTCCCAGGACAAGCAAAACCAGCATGCTTCTTTTGATTGAAGCGTCTCCCAGAAAAGCTAAATTGAATGGATCTGGCACACACACACACACACACACACACACACACACACACAAGGCATATAGCAGCTGACAGCTGTCTCAGCCTTTGTCACTAGATTGTTTTTGTTGGTCTTGTGAAATACCAGCTCCAAATGTAGCAGCATAGCAGCAGAACCCAAGCAATATTGTATGTAAATACAAGAACCTATAGCTCTACTATTTATTTTGATATTTGACTTTCAGTGTATAGTAAACCTAATGCACTGCGGTTGTAAGGGGGGTAGCAAGGCAGTAGTATTCTAAAGAGCACTCAAAAGATTAGACTGATTATAGACTGAACATTAGTTGCTGCTAGGGCTTTTACCGTTCATTCACTTTCTCTCAGATGGATCTATTCCTCCCCCTTCAGCAAGATGTCTGATGTTGACAATTCAAATCACAAATACAGGCATTTCAGTTCATTGTGTATATACTGTAGTCTTCCCATAGTATACTCAACATAATGCATACTACACAGAGTTGTCCATTATGGTATACACATTGGGAATATTTATAGCCAGAGAGAATTCTTGTCCTTGCATAATGTAGGTACTGCTCTGAAGAAGTCATAGTCATTGACCTACATTTGTATCAAGGATACTGTATATTGTATTTTACATGATGGGAGATAAAGAAAAAGAGCTGGGCATTTGGATGATCATTGTTCCTTTTTGATTTTAACAGAAATAAAATTGTCTGCCAAGCTTAACCTTAGATTAGAGCATCTGTAGTATGTCTTTGTCCGTGATAAAGCTGAAATAAAGCTGACAAACCCATGGAGAGATATTTTGTAAGCGCAGGCAGTTTATAATTCTGTGTAGTCACTCAAATGCTTTAGAATTTATATAATTATTATTTTATTGTTAAAATGGGTCGCTGAAAATACCAAAAAGTTTAAGCCTATTATTTTCTGTAACCGTCCTCTTGCGTTTTATTCAAAGATTGACCCAAAGCAGGTCGTTGGACCAATGTGGTGTTCTCCGAATGTTTGAGACAAAAGATTATTTACCTTCTGCACCAGGCTAAAGCTCTTCAGATGATGGCAATTGAAGGTTCTACTTTTTTACTTGTTTGCCCTGTGACATTTATGAATGCAGTCAAGCTTGTGCCGCCTGCAGAGCCTCCATCTTAATGCTAAGAGTATCCTATTTAACAACATGGGCCACCAGCTGGTGCAGCTTTGGATCTCCTCTCCTCTCTGCTACAATGACATGGGTCCTGTTCCACTACTCACCAACTGAGGGTACTTCACAGAGCTATATTTGTCATAGATGGGCAGAAAAGCCTCTACAGTTTGAGGTCAGGGGTGACTTCATAGAATATACAAGCCATTACTCCGATTCAGTTATTTCCACATGTTAGTTTTGTAGTCATTTATTTATGTTATAGGTACTTTTACTTTCTTGTTGGATTACTTGAGAGTTAGATGTTGGGACACAGGCAAGGAACCAAATCTTAATCCTGCTTTGCTAGGCTACATTTACCTATGTACCTACATAATAATAATAATAAGAATACATTTTATTTGTAATGCACTTTGCATTGTAATAAGAATCTAAAAGCGCTACAACCAACATTAATTAAGAGAACATAATAAAATCTAAGAAAGATTGATAAAATGTTATTTAAACAAAAAAACAGGTATTAAAAATAAAATAACAAATTAAAAACACTGCAAAATGCTTTATTTAATAGAAAGGTTTTTAGGCCTGTTTTTTAAGATACCTGAGTTAGACATTGCTAAGATTTCAGTTGCACATTACTGCCACAGGGATATTCACAACAAGAATCACAACAAGAATCAAAGCTACTCATAATGGGTTTTAACACATCAATGTAGATATTGCCTGCTTTAAAAGTGTTTTTTTTTTACTCTCAAAGTTAAATAATTATGCGTGCCATGGCAGTGCTGGGTATATTATTCTATTTTATTTATTATATTATTGATAAGATATGTCAGACAGTTCTGCGTTTCTCCCACACAAATCAATTACACTGTCTATCTACAGAAGTCACAAACTGTGTGCTGTCACAGTATTATGGGTTCATCTCACACAGCCAGAAGGCAGCAGTTCACTGGCTTGTTAAGTCGCCTCAGTTTAATCAGCCAGAGTTGTCCTGGATGGACTGCATTGGGTCCACTCTGCCATAGATGTGGATCTGTGCGAGCCCATATTTCTTACTGCTATCAAATGATAGCGCTCACACCCTTGGGCAACACATGGCCAAGCATAGAGCAAAACGGTCACGTTACCCTTGTGCATGAAATAACGTACATTCCAGACAAATTATGACCCACTTTCTTCTTCCTCGCCCTCTCTCACTCTCCCTGTCTTGGCACAGCAGAGAGCAAAGGCCTTCTTCATTATGGATATGAAATGACAAGTCTAATGACACCATTGCATGTATTCAGCTGTCACAAACTGTAAACTGATCTGTGTCCCTTAGCATGCACTGGGCAATCCCCTGGTAGCGTGGTTAGAGTAGATACAACAATACTGTTAATATGCTTTAATAGAGCAAAAGCAAAACCGTGATAAGGGTTAACGGTTCCATCTGAGTTGATGTATGAACACAGTAGACAAGGACAATATTACATTTGCAATAAACCTTTTTAGATCTGTTTTATTGATTGATTGATTGAATGGGGCAGTGTGTGCTGTTTGTGTGCGTCACATGGTTTTTGCAAAGAACAGGATTGCCAGTAATATATATTAGTATTAGACCTTTTTCCAAATGTTTATTTGGCAACCACATTTTGTACGTATTGCTGGTACTTTCATGGTCACTATATTATATTTTTTGATTTTCATCAAAGCTGCTTTTCAATTTAAGTCCCATTAAACTGTGGAGAGCCATATTTCGTATATATTACAGACTAATCTTAGAAGTTGCTTTGAATGCTGTGCATTATTGTTGATTTATTGGAAAAGTAATACTACTGTAGGTTCCACTTTAGATCATTGTATTATCTATTACTGTACAACTGAACAATAAATGGAGATTAAATTTCAGTTTGTTGGCATTGCCATGATGTGTTGTGTCCAGTCCATTGCCAGTAAACTGGTGTTTGTCTTCTTACTCTGATGCCTTGCTGATTATAAATGTGTATAGAGGCACAAGAGTGGCAGACCTGAGGGCAGGACTTTGTATTGTTAAACAGAGCCAGAACATTTGAGAGAAATATGTGCTACAGTATTAACACAACATCTGCTGGAAAAGTGTTTTTTAAGGCCTTAGTGTTGTATTATAGCAGCCTAAATGGTTTTAATAAATGCTAAGATTTATTTATGAGTTTAGCAAATTTAGTAAATTTATTTCATTTGATATGAAAGACTTTTTGTAATTATTCTTAGATTCATACAATATAAGAAAGAATATTTTAGAGCCTGTTTATGGATGCCCTGTTGAAAGTGTTTTAACTTGTATTATGTGCTACATGGTATGGGCACCTGGGGGATTAAAGCAAAAATACTGTCCAGAATTACTAACATGGCCAGTAAAATGACTGGGAAAGAGCAGACATAACTGGCATGCATATAAAATGCTGTTCATTCCCTTTTTATAGACTTAATAAAACTGCCCTTGTGAAGAATATAGAGCCACAGCATTAACTATTAGATACAAGTGCTGCATTGCTTTTTATACTGTATATATATATATATATTTTCTGTGTTAAACCGTAAAACTTAAAGTGCATTCACAAAAGGTTCCTAAATATTCTCCTTACTTAATAAGTAGGGGAGACAGGGGACGGTTGCAACACTTTTTGCAATTCTTTGTTAATCAGAGACTAATTGACATTGACCAACCAAACGTGTATACATTAAACTTACATCTGTCTTCTAATTACCCATACAATTTAAAGAATATTACATAGGACAGTTCACAATATTTATTTGAATGGAATAAGTCAGATGTTGCAACTGACCCCAACCCTGGGGACGGTTGCAACGTGTTAAAAATACATTACGTTTCACTAAATAACTTTTCTCAGTGATCCTAGTAGGCCTACTGTATGCAATATATATTGTTTTATAATAATAGTGTAGTAATATTGATGTATTTAGTAATATTTAATAACAGTGAGTTTTGTTTATGTGTAGTACATAAGCCTACATTGAGTCAATGTGCAGATATTACAGATGGAATTCAATGACTTCTGTATGTTGAAAAAATAAATACTAATTTGTATTTGGGGGAACTTGCCTTTTGTGTTAACCACAATTATTTGTTTACGTTGAAAATACTGTTGTGTGGTGTGTTTTGATATGTCTGCTTAGCTTGTTGCAACTGACCCCAACCTTGACAGCCATGACAAAATACCATTTGCTAGCTAGATACACTAACCTTGGAACATGCTAACCATGCCACTCAAAAATCAACAAAACAAAGATTCAGACTTAAGTTTCAATTAATTCATACAAAAGGCCAGGAAACTATGTCAAAATGAACAATTCATGAACAAATTACTTTCATACCTCCAAAACAAGTTTTTGAAAATAAGTGCAGCAGCAAATGATGGGTTTGGTC
The DNA here is from genome assembly GCA_026901105.3 of Galaxias olidus. Taxonomy (NCBI): domain Eukaryota; kingdom Metazoa; phylum Chordata; class Actinopteri; order Galaxiiformes; family Galaxiidae; genus Galaxias; species Galaxias olidus. The sequence continues at coordinate 214,691 of JAPMUY010002465.1, read as the reverse complement.
TGATTGAGCATGTGCAGTATGCGTGTCATCACTCTAGCACGTTTCTGATTGGAAGAATAAGAATTGTTGCAGCCGTCCCCAGTCTACCCTAACTAAGCTTACTGTGTGTTTTTCTGTCCCATTACACACAGCTCGTGACCTTATATTTGTCTATTTCAGCATCCCCCACCACATACACACACAAAGATAATTAAATGCAGCAAATCAGAAATCTGAATCAAATGCAGAAATCTCCTGTCTCTTGATTACACATTAGTGCATATCTCTTTCAGTTCAAGACTCAATAGCCAACACACTCCTGTTACTTTTCATTTGAGAATCTGCTGCCATTTAGCAACTATCTGAATAATGTATACAGCAATGCTACCAGGGCCTCAGCAAGGCTGTGAAGAGACAAACTCTCTCAAAGAGCTTCTTGGGAGCAGGCTTTCCCACTTGGGTAAAGCATACTGGTTGGCAACGAGAGAAATACTTTAAATGTCCACAGTCTTGAGTGCCGACCATAGGGTTATGGACAGTTAAATGTACAAGGGGAGAGAAATACAGTAGAGGTGCACTTATAAAACATGCAGTTTGAACAAGACTAAATACAATTGTTAATAAAAAACAGTATTCTACCATTTGACATTGGCACACTGCAATACCATCATCTAGTTTATTCAGTATTCATATAAATGATCCAGATATAACATTAATTGTTCATTTCACTCATGAGCGTATTCTCCCCATTTTGTTTTGAAGCGTAAAACAATTAAAAGGTCACACAAAGCCAACACTTAAGAAACTAAAAGGTAACATGAACTAATCCAAATAGACTTTAAAGCTTATGGATCTTGCCACATTATAAGTGTGTGCAATGTGCATTCTCTGTTGTTCTCAAGTGGTCACAGTGAAGTTGATGTTTTAAGTCTGTCCAGTGTTGGTAGGATTATCTCTCAATAAGTAGTCTTGACTGAAATCCTTACCCCTGAGATTTCTGCCATGAGGGCAAATAGCCAACTGTTAATGCTATGGAAAAGATTAGAATGTGAAAGTCCCCAAAAATGTTAATGGCTTGGCATTGGTATTTAGCACTTGAGTGAGGGGATGACCTTTAATTGTCACTATAAAAATATGTTTGTCTCTGTCTGAGTTCATCCATATTGTTTATGCCCATTATGGTTTGTTGTTTAAGGGATTTGTATTGTATGGAAGCTAACCGTTTTTATGTGATTATATTGCTTCTAAACCGTAATAGACCAAGGAGAACGATCATAAGAAAGCGTAGATCAAGCAGGCTGTAAATCAATTGCTGGTGCCAACAGTAGCATACAGTAACCTACTTTGATCTCACATGATGTGTGTTGGCCTCAAAATCAGGGCGAGAAGCCATGCTAAAAGAACAGAAAAATGTTCAACCTACCCAGGTGTAATAAGCTAACTAAAGCGGAAGGCAAAGCTGTGAAATATTGCACCGATGGTATTGAGCGTATACAAATGTGACTGCCCATTAATAAAAGTGTACACAGAGGCAGCTATGGCCAGGTTTATGAGCAAGCCTAAAATACTTATATAGAAACTCTACACTAAATTACCAAACCATTGAGTCAAACACTAGCCTAAAGAACATTGAAGCCACAATGATAAAAACAGGAAGAGCTTTTCCCTTGTACTGCTCCAGCCATCAGCGCTTTCTGGATTTAACTCTGGGAGCCATCCAGCCAGTCAGTCACTTAAGGGACACGCCGGGTGATTACTCAGATTCCACAGTAGTAGTGACATATGGAGCTAGTGTCGCTTCATTGTAATGTGCCCTTTAGCCAAACCAGATGGACAGGCAAGGGTATGGCTGTCACAAACATCAACATTGGTGTCAGCAACGCTCACTGGACTTGGATGAACTGTATACAGTACATGCTGAAACCACTTGACCGCTTAATGTCTGCTTTGTGCAAAACACGTCATCTCCATCTTCCTTTGCCAAAAAAACAAAAAAAAAATGTTGTTGCTCTATTTCTCCTCATCTAAATTGTGCAATGCTTTTTTCATTGTTTCAACCTAAAAATAGTCATATGAATCAAATGTATATTTAAACCTTTGAACCCGAATGATCTAATGATCATCATCTTCATCCGCTTTGTCCGGGGTCGGGTCGCGGAGTTAGCAGTTCCAGCAGGGCATCCCAAACTTCCCTTTCCCGGGCCACATTTACCAGCTCTGACTGGGGGATTCCAAGGCGTTCCCAGGCCAGTGTGGAGATATAATCCCTCCACCTGGTCCTAGGTCTGCCCCGCGGCCTCCGCCCAGCTGGACGTGCCTGGAACACCTCCCTAGGGAGGCGGCCAGGTGGCATCCTTACTAGATGCCCGAACCACCTCAACTGGCTCCTTTCTACGCAAAGAAGCAGCGGCTCTACTCCGAGTCCCTCACAAATGGCTGAACTTCTCACCCTATCCCTAAGGGAGATGCCAGCCACCCTCCGGAGGAAACTCATTTCCGCCGCTAGTATCCGCGATCTCGTTCTTTCGGTCATGATGGATGTATCTAATGATCTGAATAAACATAATGTCTCCAATATGGCATGTACTATAGAAACAGGGCACAGGTTGGCAAATCCAATTATGATACTCTATGTGCTGTAGTTGCCAATTACAATTAGCTACCTCGTTGTGAAGGATTATACAGTAGGATTAATTTCACCAATTCCTCTCACCTCTGGACAAAATTGTGTCAAGGGGAAAACAATCTGCTCATCCCACTGGGTCCCACTGTAGCAAATAGGGCCTGCACAGATCATTAATTATTGATGGAAATACACCAGTGCTAATAGGATGAACAGATATGATATAATATTTATGGTGCAATTGACATGCTCTGTTCGCAATGTTTTAACGACATTTACATTTGTATGTATGACCCTGTTGTTATTTTCAAATTAAGTAACTACCCAATATGACATAAACAACTGGTCATTTACATTTAGTTCATTTATATTTTTTTTAAACCAAAACTTGGATATGCGCTGTCTCTTTAATTTTGATGCAGTCCTTATTGTTAGTTAATGATGGCAATGTTACAATTTTATTTTACCTGAATTACTGAATGGTCCAGTGGTACACCGCTCTATAAAAAAGTATATACTGTGTTTGCAGGAATAGAAAATAGAACAGGGATATTTAACAGCTTAATAAATAAATAAAAAATACTATTGATTATAGTTGGCCGTACCAAAAGCCGGTTTAGTTGGCTCTGAGACGTTTTTGCTCTCTGTTAAGCCTTGTTGAGGTGTTGTGGGTTCAATTTAACGAAAAATCAAAAGGTGGAATGTACCTACTTTAAAGTCTTGATTTTGATTGCATCAGATGTTTTTGTCAAATTCCTGGCTTGGTCTATGTCTGAAATGTAGCAGTTGACACAGGAATAATATCCTGATGAGTTTTCACCACAGAACTTGGCGTTTTTGTCAGGATCTTGCATCTAGGTCCACCAGCAGAGGGCAGCGACCAGATTACTCATCCTAATGTCTCTTGGCCTGATAATGGCTTATCGTGTTCACCTGTGTTCTTCCCCATGTGTATTTAAATTTCACCACTTTGTTTGTCGTGGCTTCAGACATTGCTTTGTGCCTTCATTTACTTTGTTTCAATTAAAGAAGCTTTCTGATTACATGTTCTCTCTTAGGATTCTGTTCTAGTTTAGTTTATTAAGCCATGTTTCCAAAGCAGGAACTTTCCCCAGGAGCCAGGAACTTTACCCAGTTACTCAATGCGTTTCCACCGCAGGACCCAGGGTCTAAATAAAGTTCAGCGGACCAAAAAGCAGGAACCAAAAAGTCCCCGCTCTGGGGGTAGGACTTTCCAAAGTACAGGAACTTTTGGGGTGGGACTTGGAGCGCTGAACATTTCTGATTGTTTGAATACTCGCAGCATATTCCAAACGATATTTCGAGTCCGCTTTGCTACTACTTCTTGTTTCTTTTCCAGCATTGACTCTATTACCCCATTTGCAAAGGAACAAATCACGATCAACTGCAGCACAACTTGAATATCCTCCATGTTTAGTGTTGCAGTGTCGCACAAATAATGACGCCGGTCTGTTGCTTTGTATGGCGTACGGTGCATACAGCAATGGATTAATCTTCTGGGGAAATTTCCTTTGGTAGAAATGGGCTGAATGAGCATTTTTGTTTTTTTAAAGTAGTTCCTGGGACTAAAGGTTTGGGGGGACTTTTGATGAAAACGTGGCTTTAAATATTTTAGTTCCTCTTATTATAAATCATACAAAAAAGAGACTATGATGTACCTGCTATTGGTCCAATCCTGCTGAGAACCTGACAATTGTTCAATGACTATTGTGGGATATACAGGAGGATAAACCCTTTCACCCTCTCGAATACTGTAAAAATTATAATATTAATTATAATATTAATTAAATTATAATAATAATAAATTTAAAAAAAGTATATTTATATATATATATATATATATATATATATATATATATATATATATATATATATATATATATATATATATATATATATATATATATATGTATATATGCACGTAGAGCAATATTTTCAATTCTGTCAATAGTGAATATACCGCTATCTGGACTGATATAACCCCCAACCTCGGAATTATGCAATGGCACAGAGGGGGATTGAAAAAATGAGATGAAATATGATTATAGAATCTTTGCCAACTGTTTGGTTCACTGATGATTTGCATCCTTGTCTGATCCTCAAAACCAATTTGTCTCATGTGAAAACAACTTGACACAAAGTCCTTCGAGTGTGGGGCTGTGCCTGCAGGTGTCATAAAGGAATCTATAGTGTATGTCAGCGTATCACTCAAACACTGCTATTGGGTAGTCATTATATCTTATTTTCGCCCATACGGGGTAAGGGGGTGGAGGAGAAGGGGACGTTAGGGCAGACCTCTGTCGCCAGGAGCAACACGGGGTGTTCCAGACTGACGTTAGCCAGGGTTGCTTCATTTTGCCAACTGGCAGCAATCTTTGCTCGTCGTCTGTCCCGACCTGACAGCTGTTTCAGCCTGTGCTGCCTGTGGTTCCCCTTTGCACCAATTGGTTAAAGGGTTGGTACATTCACTGGCACACCCCTGGGTCTTCACTTTGATGACTGTAGATAAGCAGACCAACTCCGTATGGCACTATGAGGCTGATGGACAACAGGGTTGACCCCCCCCCCTCTCATGTCTTGTGTCTTCAGTCCTGGGTGACTCACTTGTGTGACGGCCTTAAGCTGGTTTCAGTGAGGTAATGTTGATGTCTTTGAATAATATATTTAGGAGAAATCTATGAAAAATTGTCCCAGATAAATTTACTGGTATTTATTAAATTGCGTTGTATAATATTTTTGGCTTGCTGCCGAGATGGGGAGGCTTATTGTGAGAATAATTTGTTTAGACGGTTTCCTTCTTGCGAAGAGTACATTAAATGTCACCACATTATTAAGGCACTGTTGGGCAAGCTGTTGTTTGAAATCTTTATATCAGGATACTTACAGTAACACTTCACAACAGATTCAGTTTAAGAAATGTTTGTTGGCACTATACAGCCCTGCAAAATCTTCATGGCTGATCTGTACTGATTAGAATGTATCCCTCTGAAAATTAAATTATTTATTAAATAATTAATAATGATATACCTTATATTACATTGCTGAATTTGTACAAAAAAAACTGCTTAAGAAAAGGTTTTCATGTAATGTAATCATTCACTACATGTCAGGAATAAGTTTCTCCCTGGAAAGTCAGTGTTTCGATTAATTGAATTAATACTTAACAGCATCTGGGTTTGATATTAACATCAATATTACTTTTTGATGACTAAAGTTCCAACATAAATGTGTTTTTTTCACTTAGGCTTTTTTTTGTCTCTTGAAAAAAGGCTGGATGAAAAGTGATTAAGAAGATTAATTTGAGAAGAAGGGCTCTGGAGGAGAGAGGCACAAGGAGATGTCAGAGCCATTGACATTTATCGTGTTGCTTTTAAAGTTCCTTTCTGCAAATTCATCCTAGCAGAAACATTGATTTAACGCCAAAGACCTTTACAAAGATGAGACACAAACACTGCCAGAGACAACCAGGGTTGTACCACACATTTTGAATGTTATTCGGAATAGCTAAAAAGGTAGTTTACTCTCACAATTAAGCCATTATCATTTAAATTATTCAAATTAAATTACTACTGTACATATTTCTGAATTTCCCATTGTAAAATAATCATACCAGAACAGAAAGTAGTATCTAATCCCGAAACCGACAGATTGGAGCACATTTTCGAGACACATTTCAACTGAACTTCTCAACATTATTAAATTGACCGTTTTATCTCAGTCCTTCCATGTGAGTGCTTGTATACAAATCAGATATATGTAGAAAGTTTACATATTGCGTGCCTTGGCAGCCAGATTAATCACTGTCCAGAGAACTGCAGTATGCTATAGTTAATCAGTTTAGGTGACACGTGTGCTGTAGCATCTGTTATTGCTTGGATGTCTTGTCTTTAGAGAGTAAGCAATGCCTTGAAGCACCTGCACCCCATCTTTATATCTCTCTCAGTATCTCTCTCTTGCTGTCTCTCTCCCTTTCCCTCTTCCTCTCCCTCTCTCTCTCTCTCTCTCTCTCCACGTGTGCGCTTGTTTCTATAGAAGCAGAAGTTGTTCATCTTCTCCTTGTCCCACATATACATGGTTTCTAGTCATTGTTCAGAGAGTGAGCTGATAAGGAACTGCAGAATATGCATTCCTTTAAGTCATTAAAGGAAACTCACTGGCGAAGGTATTGTCTTTTTTGTCCAGGCAGGAAACCCACAGCAAATAAATTCTCTATGCTGTCCAGTGTCTTTGGCACTTCCCCCTCTAGATCTCATGGCAGCGTATTGGTATGTCCATCACTCTATGAATTTGTGTTTACACAAGAGCCAAATATGAGCCAGAGTAGGTACTGGAATGAAAAAACTTACAATAGCCATGGTATCTGTGGATATATAAGATGTAATAAGATTGCTTGGTGCATAGCCACAGGGTTTTGGACTTGCATTAATAATTATCCTCTTTGAAATGCCTCAAAGTGCCACAGATAATTAGATGACAGTACGTTTCATTGAAACAAGGACCTTCCCCTTTCTATCTGCTGCCTTCTCTTTTCTCCATCACACTGTATTGACCCTGATCCGACTTCTTGAGGAAGCGATGCGTCACACACTGAAAGCTTCTAGGCAGAAAAAGGCTCTGACTCACATTACACACTTTAAATGTCCAGTTATGGAGTCTAGATATAGAACGCTAAAACACTGTATACCTCGTGTCCTCATAATGTTTCCTCGGGATAAAAGGGCCTATTCTAATACTTAAGTGGTGAAGCGTTAGGGAGATGTAGTGACAGGGTGATATATATAAATAGAGGAAAAGTTGCACATGAAACAATGAAAAAGATCACAAGCGAGGATTTTTAAATGGATTTAGTTATAAAGTGAGTGAGGAAAAGGTGCGTGGGTACAGGGTATAACATAAAGACATAAGTGACAAGAGATCCCATCTGTGGCCCATTGAAGCTGCACATTTTTCTGAGAGAGAATTCTTAAGGGCCAATTTGGCAAAACACTCCAAGGACAAGAAATAACAACACTGTCAACTGTGCGTTTGACCTGCGTTGCCAAGGCCAAATTGTGATGAAATATGGCACATCTGCACTTATTAGTGTTTAAACATACTACATTATTTAAAATGGCAATATCTTTAAAACCTGGCTGCTTGGATCTTGTGCCCCAATAAGGACCTTTTCCATTTTGTCTGTGTCATGGAGTTAATCCACAGATGCAGTTGGGGTCATCGGTCTGTCTAATGGTTTTAGACCGTGATGAATGATTGCAGTGATAATGAGGGGTAATAGAGCCATAGACGGTGCATGGAGGACATAGGACTGAGTTGACAGACACGGTGTCTCAAATCGCAAATACTACTACTTTTTACTTTTAGTACCTACTGCAGCTGCCTTTTCAAGATGGTTTTAACAACAATAATTATAAATATAACTGCAAGCAGTGTAAGCGATGGCCGGCTATGAAAAAATTATTACAAGAAAAAAAGAACAATATGAAAAAAAGAAACAAAAATAATCAAAAATTGCAGAAAAGAAAGAAAGAAAGAAAGAAAGAGAAAAAAGGACAAATCCGCCAGGAATGGTCATAGAACTCTCAGCAAGTGGAGGAGGTTGCACACCCACCAACCTACATAACCTTCAGTATCCTAGATTGCAAACTTATACTGTTCAAGTATTGTCTTACGAAGTTTTTTGTCATTTAGCTCTAACACCTATATTAGTTCAAATAAACTGACTTGAAGATGCAGACCCAATAATAAGATTGAACAGTATCAGTGATTTGGGTAAACTCAACAGAGATTCACCTTCATACACCGGATTATTCACTTTCATACCAGCACACAATACATGTATGATACAGCCGATACATGCTCTGACCTTATTCACTGACACACCATACACAGTCACGGTGTCACATCTAACAAACGTACAAACCAATATCTGCGTTTACAGTACTTCATAACTCTTAATTTAAACATGATAAAAACATAACAAGGAAGCATGAACATGATAACAAGGAAACATTAAGAGCGCTGTCCACAAGAATAAAGAGTTACTCGCCAGGCATGCTGGGAGTTACACCTGTTTCTTCAAGTACAAAGATGTCTGCCATGCGCGGTTGTCACCCTCAGCTCCTAAATAAATTTTGTAAGCCAGCTAAGAACAGTGTTTATGGTTTTGGACTTATACGCCTTGAGTAGACCACCAGTTTTGGGAAAAAACAGAGTGATGGACTTCATCATTTGTAATGGGTGCCAGCATATAAAAGTTTTATCACACTGCAAGAGGCAATTTTCAGAGCTATAACCCTAATGGTCTATTTTTTATGATTGCCAGGCCTGATGCCACCAACAGGAACAATGGCATGGGTTGTAATTTTGAGAGGACCTGGGCATGTGTGCCAAATTTGGTGCATTTTTAACCATGGGAAGTAGGATATTTGGGGGAATAATAATAATTAAACTTAACACAAACAGCAATTTTCATGTTTTCTGCACAAATTTCTTTCGGTTCTCTCATAATACTTTAAACCTAATAATTATGAAACTTTAGAAAAGGAACATTTGGGTGGAATGGTCATAGAACTTTCTGGAAATAGGGGACATGGGCCACCCAACAACCTACACCACAATCAGTGTCTTTGACAAATTTACACTGTTTGATTTCTGCCTCTCAGAAGATATCTTGTCATTTAATCAAGACTTCTAACTCGAATGAGCAGACCCGTTCGTGAGCAGACTCGTTCGCAACATGTCATTAAGAAACGACAAGCTGTTATCAATAAATGACAGCTATGCTCTGACTTTTTATTCACAGACACACCATACAGTCATAGTGTAACATCTAACTAAAGTACAAACCGATATCTGCATTTACAACACTTCATAACTCTTTAAATAAACATGATAACAAGGAAACAGAAACGTGATAACAACAAAACATTAAGATATCCTATTTTGTACATAACAATAAAGAGTTACTCGCCAGGCATGCTGGGAGTTAAACCCGACGCAACGTTATCTTGATTAGTCAAATTTCTTCAAGTACAAAGATGTCTGCCATGCGTGGGGTTGACCCCAAACTCCAAAATAAATTTGGTAATCCAGCTAAGAATAAATCTAAGAACGTCTCTTCGTCTGATATGACAAATTTGTTGTTCCAAACCGTACAAATATCTACTTTGTAATGTTGATTTGACACCTCCTCACTTAATCATTATAAAAGGCTATAGATTTACACAATAACACCCACTGATCTCATCTCACACAAAAGTCAGCTGCTTGCACCGCTTCAATACATTTTTTGGTATTAGCAATCCGAAATTTTAACCTAACAATGTTTAAATGAGGTTACTCATGAAGACTCACGCCCTGTCGCAAGATTGAACACTACAATTGACTTCAGTATGATCAACAGTGGACACCGTTTAAAAACCTATTTCACTAACATCATTCACTTTAACAGATCACGTACGACATGTAAGAGACATGCTCTGACATTATTCAGAGACACTATTCACAGCCACGGTGTCACATCTAACTAAAGTACAAACGGATATCTCCGTTTATAACCTTAACGATCAAGCATCACGGTGCCTCAGTGGGTAGCACCGTTCCCTCGCAGCAAGAAGGTTCTGGGTTCAATCCTCACCTGACTGATCCCATCTGACACCAAAGGGTCTTTCTGTGTGGAGTTTGTGTGCGCTCCCTGTGTTTGCGTGGGTTTCCTCTGTCTGCTCCGGTGTCCTCCCACAATCCAAAAACATGCAGGTTAATTGGTGACTCTGACTCTGACTGTGAACGTGAGTTCTTGTCTGTCCCTGTGTGTCGGCCCTGCGATAGACTCGCGACTTGTCCAGGGTGTACCCCGCCTGTCGGCAGGAATAGGATCCAGCACTTAATCCTAACAATAGTACAAACAGGAAGACTAGTGGAAATATCTGAAATGTTTAAAGGTAACCCCTTTCCACCAATAATAATCTGAAGATTTAAATGTTTTGGACTAGTTCATTTTGATGGAAACCAAAAAGTCACCACCACACACCAAAAGTGATCTAAAGATGGTGTTCAACCATCAAAAGAAACTCGCCCCCTGCTGTCTATAAAATTATCTAATAAATTATAATTGTAAACTTTTAACATTTATGACATACAGTGTTTTAGGTACATTTTTTTTAACTTTAAATCAGAATGGGAATAAGAAGACTAATATTTTAGAAAAGTATGATTCAAATTGGTAAATTATTGAAGCAGATAAAAATCGAAATGTACAGTACTGTTTACAGTAATAAATGATTATGCACTGTGAGCTTTGTTTCAAATGTATCAACACGCTTGGTTTTGTTTTGAAAGTAGACCATATGAGGATGATATACAGCGATTTTGGTGTAATTTGGTTGTACGGTCTTGGAGTTGTTTCAAATAGTTCAGTGTTAAAGTGTCAAATCCGACCAAAAAACGACTAAACTCAGATATTTATAAAAAATGTTGTTTACTAGATAGAGTTCTGAAATTTTACATGCTTCATGATATTGGGCTTAGGAATTTTATTCATTTTTGGAATGTAGATTGTTTAATGAACCAGTGAGACATGACAAAGTGAATGTACAGTAGTGTTTACAGTAATACATTTTGATGTGCTGTAGACTCAGTTTATGAGCAATCAACAAGATATTCAATTCAGTTAATGTTGAGAACCGGAAAATGATATCCTGAAACTTTGATGTGATTTGTATGTATGGTTTTGGACTTATACACTTTCAGTAGACCACCAGTTTTTTTAAAGAAACTGAGTAATGTACTTCATAATTTGTAATGGGTGCCAAGGTATGAAAGTTTTATCTCACTGCAGGGGACAAGTTCTGAAGTTTTCTGAGCTGTAACGCTAATGGTCTGTTTTTTATGATTTTGTGAACACTTGGAATTTTGAACTGCTGCTATTGCGCCACCAACAGGAAGAATGAGACGGCATGGCATGGGTTTTAGTTTTGAGAGGACCTGGACATGTGTCAAATTTGGTGCATTTTTAACCATGGGAAGTAGGATATTTGGGGTAATAATAATAATAATAATAATAATAATAATACTAACAATTACAATAGTTGCCCGGCTGTACCAGCCGGCCACCTAATAATAATAATAATAATAATAATGACAACAATTACAATAGTTGCCTGGCTGTACCAGCCGGCCACCTAATAATTGGTAAGGGATTCATTTTCTAATCTGAGAAGAAAACAATTTAATCAGAAGATTTTGCAGCTACTGGCTACTACCACGTTCATACATGATGTAAGGGTTTGCTGTACTAATAGTCCTTTGCTGTTTCTAATGGGGGTAAGGCTAGTTGCAAGCACTGGAAGTCGTACTTGTAAGCACAGCAAGGCGTAATACTAGGATGGAGAGTCTGCTGCAGGGAAAAGCAGATGAGGTTAGACAGGGTGTGGTGTTTTCAGGCCTGTTGGGAGGTCTGCGGAAGCCTGTGGATGTCGAGACAAATGTTCTGGGAGACCTTGTTCACTGATAACGCTTAAGTACATCACCAGGGCGTTAAAAGACTTCTGAAAGAGGAATCTCCCCCAAGGGAGAGACAAGAGCTTAGCCTTTTTTAAGCCTAGTAGAGTGGTGGAGAAGCAGACTGGAGAGACCTAAGACCAAGAGAGCATGAGAGTGTTACACCGAGGATTAGATTAATCCAGAAAGGATTTTTTGAACATTTTTGAACAATTTGTTGTGTAAGACCTTCCCACTAAAATGTAATAGTAGAACTGCAAAGTCACATTTGCTAACTAGCTTTACCTTTTTTAATACACCACTGACCAAATCATTACCATTATTAAATCCTCAACCAATATAATAGTGGATTTGATATGGAGGACTGTTGCCAATTGTGGCAAACCAATAGAAGCATACATATTTTAGTATAATCTGTCCATAGCTCCTTTTAAAATGGCCTATTATTGGTATACAGATCTACAGACCATCCGGATCCTTTTCTTGGGACTATGTTCACACCATTGAGTGACCTCATTTAAAGGCTTTTAAATCTTATGTTGCATGATTGACAGGTGCCTGTGGCCTTCTAAGCTGCTTCTCACAGGAAAGGAACCATTGGAGATGTTGTGGTTGAGAGAGTGTGAGCGGCAGCAGCATTGATAATGCAGTGGTGTGAATGAATTGTCAGTCCAGGTCTCCTCTGGGATTGTGATGCAGTCACACAAGGGTAATTACCAGAGGGGGCTGGGGGAGGTTGGGCGGTTAAAAAAAAAATGATTTCAGCACCGTTGAATTAAACATGCTCCAGAGGCTGTGGACAATCCACAGGCTGCTTCTCAGTATGGGGGTAACATGCCCTCTTTTTCTCCAAAATGGGAATGGCATTGCATTTCAAGGGTAGTTGTTTTTATAGAATAAAACTAATAGTTTTACTGTGGGGAAACCTAATATATCAGCAGAAATGTTGTTTGGGCATCAGACCCTATTATAGAAAAAAATATACAATTTTATTTTTAGAAAGTGAAGTTCTATTTATTTGGGCCACATTTGTCTTATTGCAAATCTCTGAAGTTTGATTGAAGCAAAAGTTGAAACACTAAAGGAATTTGGGCAAAAGCTGTATCCTGTTGTAGTTCATCTTTTTGCACTTTATCCTGACTATCATTTTTACTTCCGGTTATACATGTGTTCTGTTTCGAACAGATTTGTTGTGCCTCTTTTCTGAAGAAACTATTCATTTGAATAGTAATGAATATTGAGAGTTATTTTGTGTGACATACTGTTTAAGTGCTCCGTTCAACTGCTTAAGTGCCCAAGTCATTCAGTGGATAATGCGTAGTACATAGTATCAATGGCTTTTCTCTGACCAAAAATTTGACAATATATAGTACCATACGGCTTTTTATCTGTAGGTTGATCATCACAATTGTAATTTTATTTTAAAGCAGAGTAGGGGTAATTTTTTACTCTCATTGACTCTAATTTCCAATGAGGAAACACAATATAGAGAACCATTGTAATGTGTCTGTAGAGATTAGCAGTAAGAGTAGTAGAGAAAGATTGAGTGCTGGTTATTTTTCATGCAATGTTTATAGCTTAGACATTTCAAAGTATGACCCCACTTGTCAAACTCACGGTTCATTTGGGATCCGTCAGAATCCACTTAGCACTCTGAGCGGCAGTTTAGGCTCTTAAAAGATCCTACTGCAGGGTCTCTTGGGGCAATCCTAGCTACTTTCTCTGCCTCCAAGACTCGACGGTTCTCTTTCACTAACACTCAGTAATTTAACTGTTGGGAGGTCTGTCTATGAATATATTCATTACTGTTTCCTGTCAGGCTTTTGCAATTAAAGGGTCTGTTTTGGTCTGGTCTTGTCTGCAATAGTTCAACTCTACAGTCACTGTAAATAAATTATTTTGGCTTGGATCCTTGTGTCTGCAAAGTCAATGTAAATGAATAGTGTGGGCCAGTACAGTACGTGTCATGTACAGTCTTGTACAGCAGTGTGAAAAGGTACACACACACAGGAACTCCTGGGGGGCCTGTCGCTCAGAAAAGCAGAGATGGTCAGGAGAGCTTATGCTCATGCAGGACAGGACCTGGCTGGCAAACAGCAGAACGTCATCCGTCCCCAGTGTCCCTGTGCATTGAGGTGACGGCCAGCCCTCTACTAGGCGTAGCCAGGCGGAAAACTGCCCTTTCTGGCACATGCTGCCACTCCTCCAGGTACAGCATGCTCTCCAACTACCCGTCTGCATTTCTGTCTAATTCCCACTCTACTGCCACTGATCCGATGATGCTGCTGCCTTCCTGCTGTGCAGTGTTGTGGGAATACTGGTTGGAGGGAGATTAAGTGCATTGTTTAAGATTACACAAAGACATTGAGTCGTGATCCTCTCACTGTTAATCTCAAATAGGCCACGGTATAATGCCCTCTGGCACAGATCGAGGCCAGATAAGAACTGCTTTAACATAGAATAAGGCCGACCTACACAAAGACCATGGTAAATGTCAAGCGATAATAAATAAAGGAACTATGGAACATGGTGAAGGAACACAAATGATCAAACATTTGAAGAAGTAATTAAGGTAATTTTTTTTTTTTTTATGGCCAAATTAATAAAAAGTTACCATTTGCTGCCCTCTGCTGTTCTGTAGTGTACTGTTGCGCTAAATGATTTCTCCATGCCTTCTTGACATAATTTTCAGATCAGTGTTTAAATGAATACTAAGCTAGAGAATGCTTCAAATAAAACACTATCACTACATTTTGTTATTCCCAGCATTTATTTTAGTTTTGTAGAGAACTAAACCCTAATTGTTAACCCTCAAAAGGGGACTAGATGTCAAGAAGTGTTGTAAACTCTCTTACTCTCTTTCTCTCATTACATATAAACACACACAGACACACACATACAAACACACACACACACAAACTCTTTCAAAGTCATCAGAGGTGCTGGTTTGTATGAACTTGAGTCAGTTAGCTTGTCCTCGTGGGCTGCAGCTGGAGTATAGCATGGAGCCCCACCCAAGTAGTTTGAACGTCATCTGTGGTTGTCCCCCTGACAAGTTCAGCTTGGGATGATTTATGTTTGCCGGACACTCCTTCCTCCCTACTCTCCTTAACTTCGATGTGTATTGTTCTCCAGTCAGTGAATAGAGAGAAGTGTACAAAACGGAGCTACTTGTATCAGTGATGTGGAATTAAAGGACAGAAAAGACTATCTTTTGGCATCAAGATAATATGACTTGTGGTGAGTTGTTTATGTACTCCGTGGGGAGCATGCTACAGGTGTTGTTTCAGTCTGCTGAGGGCAACCTTGTTTAATATAGCCTAGCAAAGTTAAACATGTCTAATGGGATGGTATTTTCTCACCTCCACTTTGATGAGAAGATATACTGATTATTGTATATGAATGAAATGAAATTATTGTGAGTTTTTTTTTAGATCAAAGTATTAAAAAAACTATTGGAAAAAAAATTGTTAGTCAACATCATATACTGTAGTTATTCTGGAAACAAGGTCAAGAATTAGCTAATTCTGGTGTTTCGTAGTTGTATTTTTCATTTGACATTTGGTTTTAGTGATTAAAATGACATGGGAGACATGCGTATTCATTCTCCCTTCTCTCCCCCTGACACTTATCCTGAGTGTAAAGATGTATCTCTAATCCTTTTAAATGAAGGTGTAACAGTCTACCACCAACTACTGTACAGCAGGCCAAAGTATTAGTATTTAAGGAATACGCTGCAGTACTGAACTAGACTGGGTTAGAACATGTCCCGTCTCCAATTGTTACTGGTAAGCTTCATTGTGAACATGAATAATCAGGGCCACCATAATTCATCTGTGTGTAAAGACTGTACTGTAACTAGCTTTCAGTCGTTGAATGATGACACATTACTGATTACTTAAAGAGAGATGCTCTTGGACTTGACAAAGGAGGATATTTTGTGTGGCTTCAGAGGTTAAAATTTTGCCCATTGTATGGAGTAACAGGACACCACATTCTTCTATTTAAGACTTAAATTACACCAGCCATGTTTATGGTTTGGAGGATAGCTAATGCTAGCGATGCATATTGTAATGCATACATTCTATGGGGATAAGAGCTTGTACAAACAAGAATAGTACGACTGTTTGTATAAAGGGAAGCCCTTTTTGACCAACCTGCGCCATCGCTATCGTAATTTGTTACATTTAAGGAAGTACGTTATTAACAGAGATAGTAATTGTGGCTGATCAACAGGTACAGTATATACATACCCCATTTTTAATAAGTCCCTGGACTATGAGTCTATGACATGTGGTCCCATCACAATAGCCTGTTTATGTGAACCAGTGGCAGTCTGCTGCAAGAGGCTGGAAGTGGTCCGAACACACATACATGCACAGAGCGGAGAGTTGTGCTTCTGTTCCTCGCCTCAATGGGGTGAAAAGCAGCCGGATTTCAGGCTGTGTGTGACCCCGGGGTATGTCATTTACAAAATGAATAGTTGCCCTCTTTTTTGGACAGTTGAGCCAGTCACAGAGCATCATACCACAAGACAAGTGAGCCTACAGTGTTACTTTTCACTGCGAGGAATGTTGTGAACAGATACATTTGCATACTTACAGGGGTTGGTACGAGGGAATCGTGATAACAGAATAACCTTTCTTTTTCATTCCTATGATTTAGCCAAGGTCACATGACAGACTACACACATTTCTCTTTTCAGGGTGATGACATCCCTTGGCTGATTAGAGAGGTCACAAAAAGCTGGTGTAATTTTGACATGAATGGTTAAGGATTTGAGAGCGCATCTGTGCTGTAAATATGTAACTGTCTGTAAACACTAACTGTAATGAATTCCTTAAATGTTTCTATTAAGCAAATCTGATTTAATCTATATGTTAATACTTAATGCGGAGTGTCCCAATATCTGATTCCCTTCAAAGAATATATTGGCTAGACATCTTCATCAGTCTTTAGGGGGGTTTAAAACAGTGTGTATTTTTGACACTAGGAGAATCGTAAAAGGACATTTGATATTTTGATTTCTCTTGCCTGCCAGGTTTGGCCAGAATTATTGTTCCTGTTCATCAACCTAACTAGATCAACAACCACTTCTCTAAATATATTGTAGTAACAGAGGTCAGTTTTTTTAAGTTCTCAGCCGTATCAGTCTCAAATTATTTATCACTTATTTGCCCTCTGCCAACACACAACAAAGATCACATAAATTGAAGGAACACAATTGACGGAAGAGGTCACAATGCATCTTCGGGTTGGGCAAGGACAAAAACACTGTGATGATTTATTTTCGGCCAAACTCTGGCCTGTTCAAGTTTAGTGCCGTTTTTTATAGTGGTCTCAAACAAGGGCCACAACTACGTCACATGCTGCCTCTTCTGCCCCGTGGGTCCCAGCTGAGAGGGTTTGGGATCATTGATCAGGAGGTCTTAGAGGGACACAAGCTTTGACACGCACATGCACATGCACACGCACACAGAAACTTTGGGGTCTGTACAGAGTGTGAGCAAACGCTTATGGTGTGAATGTTTTTGTTTACATGGTCCAAAGATTGTGAGTTCAAGTTTCACCAAAAGGCTCTGTGTGTGTGTGTGTGTGTGTGTTGATTTGTAGTTGTGTTTGACAGATTTGTTTTGTTGTAATTGTATTATTTGATCTATTATATATCTATTATTTGATTTGATGTGTTCTAAGCAAGTTAGGATTCATTAGTAATGTTCCTTTTGTATTTTTTAGGATGGATCATTGGGGAACATTGATAACTTGGTTAAGGAACACTCTGACTATTACTGCACCTCTATTAGTGACGTGTGTGAAAGGATGGAGGAGCTACGGAAACGCAAAGTTGTACAAGACTCAGCGATGGTAAGTGCTTTACATTTGCTAAATATTGCTCTTGTGCAGTTGCATCGCTTGCAACATGCAGTATTGGTGTCTTAAAGACAATGTGATGTGAGTGTTGTGACATTTATAGAGATTCCTAGATACACCCCAGCTCACTATGTGGGAAATGCTAGTAGTTTAAAGGGAATTATGTCTAACTCTGCACTATGATTAGTCTACAATTTAGTCTTCTGCTCTGCTTACTCCCTTGTCCTGTTTCAGGGAAAGGCTGAGTCAGAATCCACGTCACTGAAGCTTCGCTCTCAGATCCAGGTGAGTGACTCTGCTATGGTATCTGTTGCCCCCCAAGAGAAGGGACCACGTGTGCGTCATAGAGAGGAAACAGAGGTGGAACTGGCTTGTCATATTTATCTCCAGGGAAAACCAAGACGTTGTACACTTTACTGACTAGAATTTAATGCAATTAGAAACTGGAATACATTTTTTTTTTTATATTTTAATATAACGATCGAACAAATTATCTTATTTTTTGCATGTAAGGTTACTAATTCCTGTAAACTGGACATTTTCATCAGTTTGTTTATATTTCTCCAGTCCTCTTGCCAGTCTGCCTTTGACCACTTTTTATTTTGTTAATTCCTAAGGAATCCCTGGGGTTCAGTAGCACCATGTCCACCCCTGAGATGGATAGAAGGTAGGACACATCATATTTTTGTAATAGACAAAATAGACAGTAATAGATAGACAGTAATACCTTATATTTTATTATGGTCTTCATTGATCAGAGATGATTCAGAAGTAGGAGAAAGATATACAGGTAAAAAAAGATACACTTTCATATTTTTATTCTTATGTCAGCATGTGGAAATGCACACGTTTTCTCCGGCTTTCTGTTTTGGCCTTTATGAAACATCCTTCCTTCACCCCTAGACTGACTTCCCCCTATTGTGGCTTTTGATCGATGGATAGTCATGTGAATGTTCACGGAGGAATTGGAATATGAGGAAACTGAATCATGATGACTAACAACAGCAATTTCACCTTGATTGCTCACCTATCTAGACACTTTTTAACACAAATAATAAAGACAGATTTCCTTACCGTATTTTTTGATTTGTGTCTATGAAGTTGTAACCCAACTTCAGAAACACCTAAATGCTTAAGTTTGTGCGAAGTATTCAGTTATTAGAGATGTAAAACGTTCTCTCTGTGTCCTAATCCTTTTTGGGTTCAGCAGGGCTGCACACGACTCTCTTGTGGGCGAGTTGTAGAATGATTCTGTGGGAGGCTGATAGGGCTAACATCAGCAACACATCTCAGCTGATGTCAGAAGCGAGAGAACAAAATAGAGATAGGAATTTGAAGTAGTCACAGTGAGATATAGATAGAGGAATGAAAAAGAGAGCGATAGTGAAAGACAGAAAGGGAGAGCGAGAGGAATGTGGGGTCACGTTAGTGCTGCAGTTGCTGTAAAACGCAAGCTGGAGTGTGAAAAGACTCTATTGTCAGTTGGTTGGCCACAGTGATCTGACCTTTTTTCAGCAGCAAAAAGTAGCAAACATTTTCATATGTTTTCACTGCTTTGATTCAGCTCCATTGTGCAATGCTAATGTGAAAAGGGGCAGTACACATTTTTGATTGGTTTGGATGTGTTGAAGAAAAACACAAGGATAAAGTTATATTCTTTGGGGGATGTTGGAATAACAGTTTAGCTGGAACAATGAAGAAAATGACTTTGGAAAGCAGGTAAATCTTCTATACCTGCTTTATTTGTGTGGTGTGCACTCATGGTATATCTATGTTTAAAGTATGCTTGTGTTTTATGTTTGTAGGTTTGTGAACAAATTCAGCTCTGATGATGGCTCAGGAGGTTAGTTTCTTTTTTGTACTTTCTTGTTTCTTGGTGTTATGTTCAGTTGTCTGAAAGCTGGCACAAATTCAAATTATCTCTTGGGTTTGCTAACGTTACCGCTTGTTAACTTTTGTAGTGCCATGATAAAGTGGAATGACAGCATTGCGACATATCTGCATGAATTGTTCTTATTTTAGTTTTCCATTGGACAATACTTAACTTTTATTTGGAATTTACAAAAGATGCTGTCATGGTCATTGGTTGGAATTTGTGTTCATATTTTGCTTCATTTTGTTTTATTATTATGTACTTTGTCCAGGAAAATGGGATGGAAAAAGAAAAAACAAGTCATTTTGGCAGAGTTTCCGGAAATCACAGAAA
The DNA here is from genome assembly GCA_026901105.3 of Galaxias olidus. Taxonomy (NCBI): domain Eukaryota; kingdom Metazoa; phylum Chordata; class Actinopteri; order Galaxiiformes; family Galaxiidae; genus Galaxias; species Galaxias olidus. The sequence continues at coordinate 194,493 of JAPMUY010002465.1, read as the reverse complement.
GGTGTTATTCGACAGATATCAAAAGGTGCATATCATTGAAAGGCTACGCACATATATTTGAGAATTGTATATCTAGAACTTAAAAACAAAAGCAAAAAACACATTTCCATACTGTATGTTTAGTTCCATTTACAATATGCATGCCCTTACTTTGATTGTTCAGGTGAGGATGTCGGCTTTGTTGCCAGTGAGATCACTATGAGTGATGAAGAGCGGATTCAGCTGATGATGATGGTGAAGGAAAATATGATCTCCGTAGAGGAAGCCGTTGCAAGGGTATGATGTAATGCTTCCTCACTTGAGGTAGAATATGTGAGGAATGGATACCAGACTGTCTCATATTACATATTTAGTACTTACCACTGTATTGCATTGTAGTGCATTGTGCACAGTAGGACTGTGTTAAATCTATCTTAAAGTTATTTTAAATTACGATTTGCTTTGTATTAAACTGTGCTTGTATTGCAATTACACACATTTTACAGTACAGTATATTAACCCCAAAACTTCCAACTTCAGATATGATCATAGATTGTCTTTCTTTCCCCATTGAGCAGTTGAAGGAGTTTGAGATCCAGAGTAGACAATGCATCTCTGATCCTGCAGAATGCATGGATCCATCCAGTCCAACCCTAAACGAGTCATTCAACGGAAATGTAAGCATCTACACTTTACTTTGTGTTGTAAATTTAAAAACATTTTGGTAATGTTCGACTGATGAATAACTACTTTAGTCAGTGTATTGTTTTATTTGAAGATCCACTTGCCCTTCTATGCGCTGGGAAATATAATACGCAGAGTGGGCATGGCTATTTATTACAAAAAATGTCCACAGGTTAAGCTAATGTGTACTTTTTAGTAGGATAGAATATATGCTGTTGCCTGTACTGCATGTTCGTTATTTATATGTTGGCAACATTAGGTTTCCCTGCTCATATTGCCATGCCATGTGCATGGGTGATGTGTTAATTCTATTGGCTTCAGTTCAAAATTTTTAGCTGTTGACAGAGCTGTGTCCATCCCACTGTTCATGTCCTGGCAGTGAACCGAGGCCCCTCTAAATCCTCACCATCCCAGGACGCTCCCCTAACCGCAGGGCACCAAGCGAACTCCTATTCAGGCCTCTCAAAGCGCTAACCCCCTATTGTACTGCTCTGAGCAGAGGGATTCAGCACAGAGCCTTGTTATGCAGGCTGCAGCTCTTTTATGCACCAGTGGGGTGATTAGGGGGCTCAGGTTCAGACTACATTCAGATCTGGATGTTGGCCCCCCTACTTCTTTTCCTATTTATTATTGTTCTCTGTTTTGTGTGTGTCCTAAATATCCATCTATTCATCCATCCATCCATCCATCCACTGTAGTTGTATCTCTCTCTTATGGTATCTCTTTACTTCAACACATTAATTCTGTTGTTTTGAATTCAGTGTCAGGTGGTGGTTAAACAAGCGCTTACCTCTATTTCTATTTAAGCGCTAACCAAAGTATCGGTTTCTCATCGGTTTCTCTGCTGGTGGTTGTTCTTTTTCAAGTATAATAAGCACTCATATCTGTCAACTTAAAAAAATAAAGTATTCTATTCTTCTGTATATAGGATTGTTGTTGATTATTCTAATTTAATCTCTGTAGTCTATTGAATTTATACCTTTTTGTTTATGATAAGGCAACCAGCAACTGCCAGTATTTTACTAGTATGTTTTTATATCCTGAAACTGTGTTTTTGTGGGGAAAGTCCAGGGGGTATAACATCAGACTTTAGTACTTTACTCTAAAAGCCCTATAGCCTCACATGCGGCTATTGTCATGTAGGGCCAAAACCACATTGCCTGTCTGAGTACAGCCTGCAGGTCTATTGCTCTTTGTAGATGCCTCTGTGGTATTTGCGGATTTTATCTGCAACATTTCAATGCATTTCTTCACCTCTAGCACATAGCACGTCCATAAAAAATGTCATAATGACTACTGTGAACCAGTATTTATTTTTAAATAAGCTGTGCTCTTCCACTCCTATGTTGTACACAAGTAAAGGACTGACTATTATTGATAGTCTTGTTTGGCTTTTAAACTAGTAACAATGGTGATGGAGAAGAACCTTGCATTGTGTACTATATAAATAAACAATCAAACATAATAATGTGATGTAAATTGTACTAGTAATTTACCACTATAGCTTTCTGTATCTGCACTCTTCTCTTTTACAGCCATGCAACCTGTCCGATAATGAACAAGAGGAAACCATGACCTTTAAGAGGCTCCATAAACTGGTTATCTCTACTCGCAGGGTGAAGAAGAAGCTAATCAGACTCGAAGAGGCCAAAAGACCTGGACCTGAGGGTAAACATCACACAAAGCAAGAGTCCTTTAAAATTGCCCAGTTGTATCACCTAAATGAAACGCATGGGTAACCCTTCATTTTACAGTACCCTAATTACTAGGTATTTACCTAGTAAACACCTAGAAATTATATTATATTATTTGGTAATTACACTGGTATTTATAATAAAATATAACTACTAGGTATTTAGGGGACTGTAAAAGGAAGGGTTACCAATGCGGTGACTTGTGACGAGTGTTTGAAAGAATGAGAGTTTGGACGCATATGTGTCTTACACCTTACTTACAGCAAATTGTGTCTTGGCCTGCCCTGCATAGACAGCCGCGTCACTGTCCTTTTTGATTTCCCTCTCAGAGTCTCCAACTGTTGATGGACCTCCCATGGGGGATGCTATGGCTTCACTTTACTCTGGAGTCCATAAGAAGCAGACAGACTGCTATTTGGTAGACTCCCTGACCACAGCCCTGTGTGAGCAGCAGCTGACTTATGACAGGGACTCAGACAGCCTCACCACTTCCCCTTCATCCAGCAGCATGGACACCTGCAGCAGCCACAGGCTCTTTGGGGCCTTTAGCACCAAGTCGACCTGCAGCCCGAGCCACCAGGAGAAAGACCAGGTCGGGGAGGTCAGGGAGGTGTGTGGGGGCAGCGGCTCATCCCTGTCAGAGGCAGAGGGCTGCGGCGGAGAAGAGCAGGCCATGATGGGTCGTTCAGTGACTGATGGAGAGATCCGCCGCCGGGCCCTCAGCCCGCTTGGCAACCAAGGGGTAAGTAAAGAGAAAGGAGAAAGGCCCATTTGCCTCGGGAAGGCATTATTATATTACATTATTATATTATATCATTATATTACGGTCTTCGCCAGCAAAGCCCACTTATCACTCGTCATGATATAATTTTTTTCCCTTTGCCTCAGAGAACCTGCAGCTTCGGAGGATTTGATCTTACCAATAGATCATTACATGAGGTCAACTGCGACTGTGATATGAATGTGTGTGTGACTGAACTACTTGCTTATAGTTTTTATAATTGAATTTAAGAATTTTAATTATGTAGAATTAGGGATTTGATTTACTGTATTTGCATGTTTGTTTTTTTAGAACAAAGATCGAAATGCAAGTTTAAAAGAGGCTCCTAAGACTCCTCCCACATCTCTTATTTCTTTGGGCAAAAAAGTTAAATCTGTCAGGGATACAATGAGAAAACGCATCTCTAAGAGATACCATTGCTCTCTCTCTGAACAGGTATGTCATGCTGAGAAAACAAAAAGCAATGTGTGCTTGTATTGAGTAGATTGCAATCATTTGACCCACCTGTTTTTTCATCTTGTAGGCAAGTCCTGAACGTGTATCCAGCTGCCCTCAGTCCCCTCACATAGGCACAGACTCCCCGGAAAAACCCAAGACGAAGCTTGGAGGATCTGTGGAGAGCCTGAGAAGCTCCCTTAGTGGGCAAAGTTCCATGAGTAAGTGTCTGCTCAGGGTACAGATTCTAACAAATGACTGCAGTTACACTATTTATGTAATTTAAATGCACAACCTTTAGTTTTTTTGTCGTTGAAGTACATGTTATTAAAACGAATTGTTTTGTAAACAGATAGTTGACAAATAGTTTTAGCAATAGTTTTAATGAATTATACATATATTTGTATTTGCGGGTAAATGGAAATGTGCATTGGGTATGTGATGGTGGGCACATAATTTGTAGTGAGGCACAAAAGGCATAAACAATGTCTGCGCTGTTTCTAGGTGGTCAGACTGTGGGCACCACAGACTCGTCCAACAGTAACAGAGAGAGCGTGAAGTCTGAGGATGGCGAGGAGGACGAGCTGCCTTACAAGGGACCCTTCTGTGGACGGGCTCTGGTGCACACGGACTTTACCCCCAGTCCTTATGACTCTGATTCACTTAAACTAAAGGTAGGGCCGCTCCGAAATCACATGAATATCCCACACCATGTAAACCAATGGCCCTTTTACTAAGAGCACTCACAACAAAGTAATACTGTTTCAATGTGTGTGGGTCCACCATTTCACTACCGCTCATTCGGATAGACAAAATGTTGTTTTATCATCTTTTGTTTTTTCCAGAGAGGAGATGTCATTGACGTAATCAGCAAACCTCCAATGGGAACGTGGATGGGCCTGCTGAATGGCAAGGTCGGCACGTTTAAGTTCATCTATGTGGATGTTCTGAACGAACAGGAAGTGAAGCCTAAACGAACTCGCAGGAGAAGAAAAGCCAGGCAACCCAAACCTACTTCTGTCGAAGAGCTGCTCGACCGCATCAACCTCAAAGTAATGCCCCTGTACATCCCTTTAGTATTGTATTGTATACTCTATTAGTTAATTATTTTTTAGATAATTACTATTATTATTATTATCTTTAATATGCAAAATCATCAACAGTCCAGTATGGACTTTGCGAAGCCTGATCTTTGCTAATCTTGTTTTAAGTTAAATAAGTTATGAACGATATCATATAAAAAATATCGTTAAATTAAATAAACAAACCAGTTACCTGAAAATGTATTGATTAATTTTGCATTTGTACATTTATTCATTCAGGAGCATCTGCCTACTTTCCTTTTCAATGGCTATGAGGACCTGGAAACCTTCAAGCTGCTTGAAGAAGAGGATCTAGATGAGCTCAACATTAAGGACCCCCAGCACCGAGCGGTGCTGCTCACCGCAGTCGAATTGCTTCAAGAGTATGAAGGTGGGTGCCAAGAACAGTACTGTATAATAAAATACTTGTATTCATTAACACAGCCACATGGCATAGCCTAACCAGTAATGATTAAGCAATTATCCTATGAGTTTATCAAGTACTGTTTGACTCAGTGGCCCCAATTGGTGTCGTTATGCCCTGCAGGCAGCAGTGACCCAGAACACAGCAGCCAGTCAGGAGGCTCTCAGGAGAAGCTTCTACTCCACAGGCGTGGCCTCCTGGGACATTCTCCCAGAGACTCTGGCTGCTACGAGAGCAATGAAAACCTGGAGAACGGTAACGACAGCCTGACTCGCCAATGACTCCTCCTCATTTTTCAATTTGGTCATTCTCTTCCTGAGAAGTCTGTTGCAGTGACCCTCACTTCATGATTGAGCATTATTTTAACTGTGTTTTCAAGCTATTCTGAAAATATCTTGCTGTTTCTCTTTTTCCTGTGACTGCCCGTTTTTTCTACAATCTTACTTTATTCTTTTTCTGCTAGAAGAAAGTGAAGGACTTTTTTGTCATCAGTTTTCTGCCATCAACGTGAGACAGTCTACTATAATTTTAGTGCTAAATAGGCGCCATCAATTTCTCTTCGTTCTAAATGGAGGATAGATGGTGAAGTGTGAGAGCCTTCCTGTCATGATGGAAAGTGGTTGAGCTGAGTACGTTCATATTCAGTAACCAGACTGTTTCCTCAGAACATGCACAATTTATTTGTAGAACTGTCTATGAAGTAGATCTACTAAAAAAAGAACAGCCTTTGTGTAGCGCTCGGTGGTTTTGCTGAAAGTGATGGCTATTGAACCAATGATGTGTGCTGTGTACTGTGAACGCTTGCTTTATTTTCAACTATACAATTCTTTTTGTTGTTATTTGCTTTGGTTAAAAGTCATAAAATGTCAGTATACAAAGAGAGCTCTTGTGAATGTCAATATTCTAATGTGAAAAAAATAGATGTCAGGTTTGCCCAGTTTCCACAATTGTATATTTCACCTCAAGATTAGCTGTTTTTGTGTGTATATTTTTCTAGTTCCATACCATATGTTGTTGCACAATATTTTATGATGTGCCTAAAATCTGGTCCTAGCAGGCCGTTAAAGAATTTGTACTTAATGGTATGATTCTACTTAATAAAATGGGAGACACATTTTTCATACAGTAATCGTAAATCCAAAAGGGCATAGTGAGGGGAATTAAAAAAGTTCAAAAAGACTGATATTATCAATAAAGCTGTACATGAAGCTAAAGATAACATATTTCACTAAAATAGTTCAGTTAGAAGTGATCTAGGAGTAGATTCTTCAGTCTTCAAACAGTTCTGAAGTTTGCCACTGTCGCCATAGAAGAGCTGACAGGAATAAACCTATCTATGCTTCACTATAGACTGGCCTGCTTGCTTATTCCTGCATTATTTCACTCATCATTCAGCTTGCACTTTTTCACAGCATACTTTCCGCTTCCATACTTTTACATAATTGTATGTCTATGGTCATACTGTAAATAATGTTCGGATTGCTGTAGGCATATGATGATCAATTTACATTTTATCCAATATACCATACTTTATTTCAGGAAGGGACAAACACACACCTTCATCTATGAGCAGGTCCTCTTCTGGTTTGGAGTCCAGTCACCTCCCGTCCCCAAACTACCCTGCCCCTCCCCTGACACCCAGTCCATCTCAGCATGTCCTACTCCAGGCCAGACAAGACCGTCTATCCAGCCTGTCGTCTTCATTAAGGGACCCTTTGAAAGGTTTTTGTGTCCAAACACAAAACCTACATGTAACTCAGGAAGCCATGGTTTTAAGACGGAGCTATGAGGTACTTAAGGGGATCCTTGGTGCTTCAGTACCCTTGAGGCGATGTCACTCTCTAGGAGATCTCCGCTCAGAGCAGTGCCCTCAAAGCAGTGAGCTTGACAACCCTGAAAACTGGAAGCTATCTCTCATCACCCTCCCTCATTCTGAGGAGAACTTCATAAAGCAGATCTTAAGCCCTACAAAGCATTCAAAAGAGCTGTGTCTACCCTCTCAAACGTTGGTTTCAGAACCAAGTAGTGCATTGCCTAAGGAATTAAAATTTGATAAGAGAAATCAAGCAATTATAGCGCCCAGCCAGACAGATATATTACCAAACACTCCCCACAAAGAACTCCCAACCTGTCCAAGACATCGACTAAGGCTTTCCCTACTCAATTCTGGTAGAAAGTCATTAAAACCAACAATCAACAGGGAGTGCAACCCTTTCCCTGAACATAGTTCCTTAGGCACCACAACTTTGGAGGATAAAATAGATGCTCCAACCGGCACACAGTTTAATGTTCACAAGTTCTTAGGGGCAGGAAAGAAAGCAACGAATAACTCATTGTCACTGGAATTACGCTTGATGGAAAGACTCCAGTTGCAGGGTATTGATCTGACCATGGAGCCCTTCTCTGACAAGGTATGGTCTCACGATATTAAAATCACAAAGATGCCAAGTAATAATATAAAACTTAATATTGGCATCCAGAAAGTACCATTTTATCACCATACAACATATTAACAAATGATTGCATACTTGCTAAAATATTGTGCACTTATGAATTCATTGGGAGGACCTTGCCAAAAGAATAGAGTAAAATTGGCAGTGAAACGATGAGTGAAGTCAAGAAATATCAGAGTCATTCAATCTTTTGTCCTCTCCTTTGCAGTATGGTCGATCTAGTATCCCCCATTCTCTGGTCAAGAGGCTTTCTGAGGAACTGAACCAGCCTTTGGTAGACACTAACTCTGCCTTAGACCTGGTCAGAGTTCAGCTGCTCCGCAAGAAACAACGAATGGCAGTAAGATGCCTCATATTCCATTCAAGTTTTTCTAATTGCTTATACACTTCAACTGATTCATGAGGCACAATCACTGAAATCATTAACTCAGGTACCTACTATTTGGACCAAGTCGGCAAAACTACAAGCACATGCTCTGTTTTACACTCAGTTTGAAAATATATAACACTCTTTTTTAAAACAATAAATATAGTTCTTCACATTAGACACTTTTTAAAACGCTGCCATTCAGAACGAAAAGCGGTTAAGTTTCATTTGGAAAACAATGCCATTCAAAATCCAACTCTCATTTACCAATATCTTACACCTAATCCAGATGTGTGTAAACACTTAATGATCATTTGTAATATATGTATGTGTATTCCGCATACAAATACAAATGCAAAACAAAATTACAAAGGGACAAAAAATCAAATTTCTTTCTCAAAACGGTGTATGTTCATCCAAACTTTAGTATGAACTAGAACAGACAAAACAAATATGGTAAGTAAACAATAACAAATATTTGAATTAGTCTACATCTTATCTTTTTACGGGTTTGGCCACAGAGAGCTAACATGTGGCCTATTTAAATCGCTAAAACTCTAATTTCTAAATGAACAAATGATCAATAAGTGTTTACACACCTGGACTGGGTAAAAGCAATTAATAAATGAGAGTCGGATTTTGAATGGCATTGTTTTCCAAATGAAACAAAACCACTTTTAGTTTTTAGTGATGTCAAATGTAATGCACTGTGTTAAGTGCTTTCAAAAATAGTTTTATACATTTTCAAACCAAATGTAAAGCAGAGAATGTGCTTGTAGTTTTGCAGACTTGGTCTAAAGATTACGTACATGGGTTAATGGTTTGCGTGATAGTGCCATAAGAACCAGTTTCAGTGTAATTCGAAAAAAACTGTAATTCATTGATATTGTTGTCTAAGCAGTGGATATCTTTTCTATCTTTTATAACCTTTTATAACAGATTCCTTTGAGAGGTTGGAGTGAGACATGCCAAAAGGCACACTCCCAGGGTCATCATAATAATGTGTGAGTCTACGCAGTACCTGGGCCAGTGCATAGATGGGAAAAAGCAGGTGGTCTGCAATGGGCTGTATCAAGTTTGCAAATGCAGCATTGCAACATTACTGGACTATAAATTACTTGCAGTTTAAATTTTGTGCATGGTGGCTGCAATGGCCAACCAGTTATAACAAGATAAGTAATATTTGGTGCTGTGTATTCTCAAGTGTACCTACAGAATTTTGTATTCTTTGTACACAATTTTGTATAAATGTTGACTGCCTAAACTGTAAATAAAGCACTGCTACATTGAAATATGTTCACTGAAATGCAGACATAACATATTGAATTAGTGAGGGACGAAGAAACAGTGATTCATTTGCTTTATAGATTTAGGTTGAAGCAAAATGTTGCCATGACAAACATACAGAATTTGACTTTTGCAGCACTATTATCTGACAATTTAAAAGATTTTCAACCGGCTTATCATTTTCTTAGTGTTATTAATAAAATTCTGAAACTATTCTAACTCACGTTTAATTTAAAGTGTTTTCATTTCTAAATCCATACTCTTTTACATTAAATGCAAACATGCCTTATACCCTTAAATTAAATAAAGTATTTTATCTAATTATAAATGCAAATTAGCTATTATTACAGTAACAAATACAACACATAAAAAAGCCTTTCCTTACAGCCTGGCACGAGGGACACTTTCATGTAGGCACTGCCTGACCAGCCCCACTGCTTCCAGGGCTGTGCCCCAGCTGAGGGTAACCCCACAGCCCCCGTGGCCGTAGTTGTGCACCACAGGCACCTGGCAGCCCTGCAAAAGGACCAACTCCTTTTCCAACCTTACGTTTTTTCTGCCAGGTCTTAAACCCACCCATTCCCCCAGCACCGTAGCCTTTCTCAGAGAAGGTTCCAGCCTGCTGCAGCGTTCCAGGATGCTCTTGCTCTCTGTTTTGTCTACCTCTAGGTGCCAGTCGTCCGCCTGCCTGGTACCTCCCACGGTGACATAGTGTATTCCTGGGTAGATATAGTTCAGTCCATTCCCATCCCTGATAAAATGCTGAAGCCAAGGGGCCTGAACCTTGAGAACCTGGCCTCGGACTGGGTAGACCTCCTGGTCCTTTACCAGGCTCCTGGAGCCAAGACCGGAACAGTTCACAATGACATCATAGTCCTGGCTAATTTCTTCAAAATTGCTAACTTTCTGAACTTTGATCTCACCTCCAGCTTTTTCAAACCTAAACAAACAGGACAGACAGAAATAAGACTTTAAACAAGCATTCCCGCAATAAGTTATTTGAACCGAGGGAAAGTCATGAATGGAACCTTTTCTCCAGCCAAGGCAGGTAGGTGGAGCATTCACATTTGATGGTGGTGAAGGCCTGGCCAAATTTGTAATCTGGAAATCGCTTTAATTCACGGTCTGTCATGGTTCGGAACCCCAGCACGTATTCGGACCAGAAGGGCTTTTTATCAGTGGGAACATCCTTAAATAACTGAAACCTGAAAACAAGAAACCCCGTTCAATGTCGTAACCTCAATATCAGTTACGGTTATGAATATTGCTTAATAGGGATACCTTTAAGAAAAATTGTTTACCCTGAGCTTAGCAACACTCCAGCCTCTGATGACTGCTCTGATTGAGCAATGGACAATAAGTAATCAAAAGAATTCTTAAACCAGCGTTGCTGTTGCTCCAGAGGAATATCTGGAGAAAAAGTGATAGAGGAAATCAGTTCTGTAGGCTACAAAACTATTTTACAGGTCACATTCATAGTGCAAATTCTATTAACTGTACTGCATATTTTGCTCACCTGGAAACTGGGAAGGAAGCAGTATGCCAGCAGCCAAATCACTAGTGGTGTATGGAGTAAATGTGTCCGCCATAACAGTCACAGAGCAGAAAGGGAAAACCTCTGCTATGCAAACAGCAGTGGATAACCCTACTACACCTGCTCCCACAACTACTATCTTCAACCTATGTTCCATTGTTGGTCAGCGCCACTTCAAAAACAATCACCAGATTAGTTTAGTTTAGATGATTGTTAAAACAATTGAGAGGATCCACACGGTTGCTGGTGGGCAATGTATAAAAAAAGTGTATGAAACAACAACCCAACCCGCAAGTGGCCTTTCGTTTTCACAGTTCAAGGATCGATCGGTCTTGTGAGTTGTTTGCAATAATTATGCAGTAGCCGCGTGTGTTGACTAACGTCCATCTGAGGTTCTTAACAAAACGTTGTTTCATAACATGTCTTGGTCTTGTTTTGCAGGACAATTATATTACCCTAAGGTTATTTGAAATCTAATAAAATATATCTAAAACACAAGTAAAAACAAAAACAAATGCAGGGTAATAACGGCAAGCATAATGGAATGATTGATTCATTATCATATCTACACTACAACTGAAAGGCAGTTGAATAGCCAATATCTTTAAGATACATGTTTATGATATATAAAAACATTAATCAAATAGTTTTAAAATTGTGAAAAATTGGGTATAGTCTAATTGAAATGTGAGCGTCATTTAGACACCACTAAAAATAGGCCTACTTTTTATTCTCGGAATAGCCTTTAATTTGAAATGGCTTGTGGGACTGTTTTAAATAATTAACTAATAGCCTACGTTCAATTTTCATATTTTCCATTATACTTTTTCTGTGCTAGGCCTATAGCCAAACCTAAGTCAAGTGCGTAAATTCCTGAGCCATATATTCGTGCAACGGAATCAAAACAAATGTGTTTTTTTTCAATCGCTTTAAAAAATGATCATAGTCAGCTGTATGGTTTACAATCCGAAATCCCAATCAGTTAATTGTATTTGGTTGTAGCCTACGCTTTTGTTAAGTTTTGGAGCTCCTAAGGCCACCGCAACCTTCGGCACAAAAGAAAATAATGCGTAATGTAGGCTAATGGTCTAACGTCTGACGTCGGTGACGCGTATGCTTACGCTCTCGTCCAACTGTAAAAATTTTGTCCAGATTTATTAGACTAAAACTCGCATGAAATAGAAATTGGGTCAACTTGTGCATCTAGGCAGTCAATATATTTTAGTTAGGACTGTTTGCCTGTTATGGCTTCACTGTAGAGTTTGTATGTAATTTTCCCTTTATGGGTGATTCGTCAAAAAACATTAATCAAATGGTTTTAAAATGATATATATTATAAATATATATAACATTTATTTATTATTAATATATTATAATATAAATATAGGCCTATATATATTATTATATAATATAAATTATATTATATTATATATATATATACAATATAATATATTATGTTAATTATATTATATTATCCAACTCCATATAGGCTATAATAAAACACTACAGATATTTTGCAAATATTCACTCAAAAATCTTTATTGTCTTAAAATCCATGTCTTTGTACAGCTTTATTTGGATGTCACTAATCAATTTTATGACTTTTTTTATTTATTATTATTATTATTATTATTGTTGTTTTTTTTTACTTTATGGCTTCTTCCAGGGGGGTGTTCCATCAACCGCGCTAATGAAATCGGCGCTAAATAGAAAAAACCTGGCTTGAACAAACGTCAACTTTGACTTAAGCCTCAAGCCGTTCCATGAACACAATTCGGCCGTCTCCAGTCAACGTTAACTCAAGCCACGCTTGTAAAAGCTGGCATTGTGTGCGCGCACGGAGAACAAGAAGCAGCCCAGAACAATCGATTGTCAAAAAGCAGATAAAGTGTTGCAAAAACCAGAAAGAGCGGTGCTATTCTCGCGAGAAAAACACGTCAAAGGAATTCGCAACTTACGGTTTCATCACCAAAAAGGGCAATACTGCTCCAATTTTTAAGGCAAGGGAAAGTGCGTGGCCAAAAATTGCAGACAGATTAAATGCGTTATTTAGATGCTTACTTTTTTATATAAATTAACATTGAAATTGTTATGAAGAGTTTGTGGCTATATCAGCAGGCGCGATAATATCCGAAATGTGTTTAATTTTCAGAGGTACTGCATTCGGAGTGTCACAGATGACCAGTCCTAATATAAGGGAACCGGGTTTAATCCCGGCTCGAGGTCAGCTGAAAATTGTCTTCTGTTTTTCCATTAAAGCATAATAGGTAGTTAATATTTATTTTAGATATGGTGACAAAGAAATGTCATTTTCAATATAACATTGTATTTTATATAGATTTCTGTCACAAATAATGCAATTACAATTAGCAAATGGAATGCCACTGTGGACAGTGATTTGTCATTTCAGCATTTTTTTGTTTGATGCGGAAGGTTATTGCAAACACAGGAAATGCAGAACTATAAACACTTAGGCTAAGATCGAATTCCTCGATAAAGTACGTCCTAATGACTTTCACTATGTACTTTTCCTTAACCCCGAGGAAAAACGTCATGGGGTTAAGGAAAGACATGAAAGATAACTCATAAGGACTTAGGAAGAGACAATCGCGTTGCTAAAGGAATCCGACTGCACTTACACTTGGCTACGTGATCATGCGATGGTGGTTTTCGTGGGTCGTTCGTGTACAAACTACAATGTCCCGTAGATTATTGTAGCCTACAAAAGGCGCATTTCGCCGGTGCGTTGTCACCGTGTTGTTTCATAGCCTATATAAATGTGCGGGCAAGCCAGATAGGCCAAAATATACTAGCCTACTTTAAAGTTGGAATTTAAATTAAAAAAGGGAATATCACAAAAGTTAAACGAAATATGTCACATTGAGAATGGTTGCTCATGTCCTCATCCCCCTGTCAATGCATATTGATCGCCATGCATGAATCCCAATTAATATGATTGTATGAAGCCTAATCGTCAAGTTATGCATTTATGTTAGGCATACAAATGTGCTACGATGGTTACATATTATGATTCTTAAGTCTGTTAACATGGGACATTTGAAAACATATAGGCATATTAGCAAGATAGGGCATAACATAAGATGGAAAATGTTTAATAAACAACTAGGGCAAAGTTAGTATTAGTTGATCATAAATATTGTCGAAGAGTAGAAGATCCCCCTAGCGGTCAATGTTACTACATGAAAAATGTATCACACATTTGGTGTAATAATTGTTAATCATTTTGAAATTGTTTGGCGGGCCGATAGAGGGTTGGTGCGGGCCGGATGCGGCCCGCGGGCCGCCAGTTGCCCATCCCTGAACTAGGCTATACGATCTGCATCTCTTGTTGGTCATGTCGATCAACGGCTGAATGGTGTCACTTTAAATATTGCTGCAACAAGGAATTTTGGGGCGGCATTTGCTTCTTTCCTTTCTAAAGGATGGTCCAGTGTATCCTATGCTAAAGTACACAAGTTAGGAGGCATTAAAGCACCTTTCCTTAGCACTTTAGAGAATTCGACCAGTACTTATCATGGCTGCCACTTCGATACTTCCGGGTCATTTCACGCAGTTCGGAACCTTCCTAAGCAAAATAGAGAATTCGACCATAGCCCAATATTCATGCTTGATCACACTGAGAAAAAGGTCTGAACCTACGTATGTTTCCGAATATGGAAATAAGTTAAGTGACAAAGTGGAGCGAGCAAGAATAGATACTTGACGGAACTGTCTTTTGGGATTTTGTTTCCGCCTGTTGGATATTCTTTGTTACACAGCTAAACTAAGCTTGACGGTTAGCCTGCTACGGAGCAGGCTAGTTCAGTGGTATAAATCACCTTGGTAACTTAGCGGGGATTCGTATTAGCCACAGTAATGGAACGGATCTCTCACTAAAATTAGCCAGATTTATCTAAATAAGCCAGGCTTTTCGCTTATCTAGCTTGATGGAATACCCCCCAGGTGTGTGTTGCGCTCATATTTGCGCACGCGAGTCTTTACGTCACCTTGCGACAACACACGACGTCCGTACTGATCAAAACAGTAGTGCTGCGTTCAGCTAATGTAAGGTCCTTAAAGCTTCATAAATTTTATGACAATCATTACATTTGACGTTACAAAAACACATTGTTTTACAACAGCCTGGCTGCGTTTACCTGTAGTTTATCATTAATGTATTTTTAGGAACTATGTGGTAGCGGATTGCTAAAATATTAGCTTAACGTTAGCTAACATAAATGCTGCACGCTTCTTTGGTTATATGGCTGTTTTTAACGTTGTAGGTTTATCGCAAGTTCAGCCATCGGCTACCTAAATGCAACACAGAAAATTGTTTGTTTTTCTACTGTCAAATGTTTTTGACCTGTTCCGAAAAAAAAAACTACATGTGACGACATGGCAATCAACTAATGGCACACTAAATGACAGAGAATCAACTTCACATTTACAAGTTGCAACATCAAAACCTGCCCAACAAAACAATTGAACTTGATATATTTCTCTGGAGTGGCTGTAACAAACTATGTAGCCAATATAAGCTTAAACCAAGTTACATTTGGCCAATTTGTCTTTGTTTGAAAATCTGCAGGGGAAGTAGCATTGCTAGTGACAGGCAGATTCAATAACTTTGTCCAGTTTAACTGAATTAATTTGTCAATTTACCATTGCCTTTGCAGTAGTCGCTCAAGAGAAAATGACTGAGCAGACGTCCATCTCAAAAAGTTCAATCAAGGCCCTTAATTCAGACACGCACAAGAATACTATACTGAGCAAGTTGGACGTGCTGAGGAAAAGAGACCTGCTTTGTGACATAACTCTAATTGTAGAGGGTGTACACTTTAAGGCACACAAAGCCTTGCTGGCTGCAAGCAGTGACTACTTCTCTCTCATGTTGACTGCTGAGGACCAAATCAGCCAGTCAAGTTTCACATTAGATGACATGGTAGCAAAGACATTTTCAGCAGCTCTGGAATTCATATACAGTGGTACAGTATCAGTGGAGGAGAGTGAAATAGAGCAGCTCCTTGACATGGCTCGTCGACTTAAAGTCAGTGACCTTGTAAAAGTTCTCACTGAGCTTACCTTCACTTACCCTGCTTCAAAGGTAGATCAACCAGTGAAACTTAACATGAGGAACGAGGTGTCAATAGAGCCAAAGCGTAAACGAGGACGCCCAAGAAAAAATGTTTCTAATGAGGTACCAGTGGATGTACTGCTGGAAAAATGTTGTCGACAGAAAAGAAGAACTGAATTAAATGTATGTCACATTGTAAATGATGAAGAGAATGAACGTACATTTTCAAATAAGCAGCAAGTTGTGGTTAATGCCACACGGACCCCAGTTGACAATCGGGAACTTCATGTTGAATCACAGCCTAAAGTTGAGGCAGACTATGATCCCAGAGTCGCTCGTAGTAGGCACAGTAAGCGTAAGATCAAGCCACCAGTGAAATACAAGGGCTACAAGGTGGGCAGTGACACAGCTGAAAACAGAGAACCTGCAAAGAGAGGAAGGAAGAGGAAATACCCTAACACAGAGGCACGATGTGAAGACTGTGGGAAAGTGTTTAAAAACCACCTCTTTTTAAAAATACACCAAAGAACTCATACAGGTAAAACAAGCCTGTAATTTACGAGTTCATCTCACACCACTAACTGTCTTTTATAAGAATTGTCCTGTTCACATGGAATGGAATAAATGAATGTGTTAATTTGCCAAAATGTTCCACCAGGTGAAAAACCATTTAGATGTTTTGTTTGTGGGAAGGGATTTACACAGAAACACACTCTCCTAGTTCACCAGCGCATGCACACAGGAGAGAAACCATTTGTCTGCACTGTGTGCTCTAAAGCCCTCTCCACCAAGCACTCCTTGCTGGAGCATATGAACCTTCATGCAGGTAGGTGGTGACGTGATCTATGACAATGTTATAGTACACCATAAGTGGTATCACTCACTTCTAAAGCATTATCCATCATTTCACTATTAGAAGTCGTTGTATTATGACTATGGCATGGTAGAGATTAGGTTGCAAGGTTAAAGGCGTTTTATGGATCATAGTCTTCATAATATAATATATTACCTAAAATATTGTTTTCATTCTCTTCCCAACCTCAGAGCAGAAATCATTCAGCTGTGATAAATGTGGAAAAACGTTCACTCAGAAGAGGCAACTGAAGAGCCATTACAGGGTTCACACTGGTAATTATATGTCAGATTTTTTTGTTGTTGCTTTTATTCACAGAAAATACAGCATGTATGAGTAAAATTAAAATGACACACTTATCACATTAAAATACATCAACCCTTGAGTGGGTTAATGCTGTTTTATTATTTTATTCTTCGATAAAAGGTACATCTTTACCAGAATGTGCCCTGTGCCATCACAAGTTTATGGATACAGCTCAACTGAAGAAGCATCTGAGAACTCATACAGGTAAAATTAATCCATAAACGTCAAGAAGATTAAAAAAAAAATGGATCTTAGAATGACAACACGTAATGTGCAGGTTTGATACTTGCGACCAATTAATGAATGTTTATTGATTCATCGTAGTAGCATTTTATTTCAACCTAACAAAATATTGTTGTTACAGGGGAGAAGCCTTTTACTTGTGAGATCTGTGGGAAGTGTTTCACAGCCAAAAGCACACTGCAAACACACATCAGAATTCACAGGTGAGTTATAATCCTTACAGTTTTTAGCATATAACATCATCTTAAAAGGACATGCATTTGCTACAAAAAAAATATAATTTTAATCCACTCTACAGAGGTGAGAAGCCCTATGTCTGCAACATTTGCGAAAAGTCTTTCTCAGACTCCAGTGCAAGACGACGACATGTCGTTTCCCATACAGGAAAGAAGCCTTTCACTTGTTCCTCTTGCAACCTGTCTTTTGCACGTCTGGATAACCTGAAAACTCACACCAAGACTCACAACAAAGAAAGAGTCTCCATAGACCCCCCATCTGATGCAGCCATTGCTGAGCCGCCTGCGGGGCCGATGGATGAGGTGCGCAGCATGTTGCAACTCCAACCATTCCAGCTACCCTCCAGCTCAGACCAGGAGATCCAGCTGGTGGTCACAGGGGATGTAGTGGAGAACATTAACTTTGGCCAGGAGCAGGGAGCGATCAGCATTATCACCACCACCGATGCGGAGGGTGTTTCTGAAACGGCTGAGCATCAGGCCCACTCCAGACTCACCCTCCTGACTCAGCCAGCAGGACACCTGCAGAACATGGCCCTGGTCACCCAGGGCGTCATGGACCCCCAGAGTCAGCAGATCCAGACAATCAGCGTTCTGGAGAGCCCGATGACTAGCAACGGACAGCGTGAACATATGCATGTGATCACGTTGAGTAAAGAGGCTATGGAACACCTTCAGGCCCATCATGGGCCACCCCAGCCCCTGCAGATAGCAGCAGCACACAGGCCTGTCCAGCAGCTGCAGGTGATGCAGCATCAGCCAATCTCAGTCTCACAGATGGAGCCTGGGCCTTCACATAATGGGCTTATGGCCAGGGAACAGCACCACAGCCAGGCCATCCACATCAACAGCCAAAGCAACCAGCCCATATCCATTAGCCAGACCAATGAGCAGATCCCCAGCCACCATATCCAGGGGCAGACCTTCCAGATCCAAGCAGGCACCGTGTCCTACCTCTACACCACTTCTCTACCCCAGCACAACTGAGATGATAGGGGTAGCTGGTTTATATCAACTCTGTCTAATTGTCGGACATTCTGACAGATCTAAAGTACACTAAACTGTGCAACCTGATCAACTCTATCTAAATCTGGGGCTGTACTGGAGTGTAGACAGTAACATATACAGTTAGGCCCAAAAATATTTGGACAGTGACACAATCTTCATGATTTGGGCTCTGCATGCCACCACATTGGATTTGAAATGAAACAACTACAACGGAATTGAAGTGCAGACTTTAAGGTTTAATTCAAGGGGTTGAACAAAAATATATGATTAAACATGTAGGAATTGTAGCTATTTTTATACAAACGCTCCTCATTTCAGGGGCTCAAAAGTAATTGGACAAATAAACATAACCCCAAGTAAAATGTTACTTGTCAATATTTTGTTGAGAATCCTTTGCAGGCAATGACTGCCCGAAGTCTGGAACCCATGGACATCACCAAACACTGGGTTTCCTCCTTTGTGATGCTTTGCCAGGCCTTTACCGCAGCGGTCTTCAGTTGTTGCTTGTTTGTGGGTCTTTCTGCCTTAAGTTTTGTCTTGAGCAAGTGAAATGCATGCTCGATTGGGTTGAGATCTGGTGATTGACTCGGCCATTGCAGAATATTCCACTTCTTTGCTTTAAAAAAACTCCTGGGTTGCTTTTGCAGTATGTTTTGGGTCATTGTCCATCTGTACTGTGAAGCGCCGTCCAATCAACTTTGCTGCATTTGGCTGAATCTGAGCAGAAAGTATATCCCTATACACTTCAGAATTCATCCGGCTGCTTCCGTCTTTTGTCACATCATCAATAAACACAAGTGACCCAGTGCCATTGGAAGCCATGCATGCCCATGCCATCACACTGCCTCCACCATGTTTTACAGAAGATGTGGTGTGCTTTGGATCATGAGCTGTTCCAATTCTCCTCCAAACTTTCTTCTTCCCATCATTCTGGTACAGGTTGATCTTAGTCTCATCTGTCCAAAGAATGCTGTTCCAGAACTGGGTTGGCTTCTTCAGGTGTTTTTTGGCAAAGTCAATTCTGGCCTTTCTATTTTTGAGGCTGATTAATGGTTTGCACCTTGTGGTGAATCCTTTGTATTTACTCTCATGAAGTCTTCTCTTTATGGTAGACTTAGATACTGATACACCTACTTCCTGGAGAGTGTTCTTCACTTGAGTGGATGTTGTGAAGGGGTTTTTCTTCACCATGGAAAGGATTCTGCGATCATCCACCACTGTTGTCTTCCATGGACGTCCAGGCCTTTTTGAGTTCCTAAGCTCACCAGTGCACTCTTTTTTTCTCAGAATGTACCAAACTGTTGATTTGGCCACTCCTAACATTTCTGCTATCTCTCTGATGGATTTCTTCTTTTTTTCAGCCTCAGGATGGTCTGTTTCACCTCCATTGAGAGCTCCTTTGACCGCATGTTGTGTGTTCACAGCAACAGCTTCCAAATGCAAACGCCACACCTGGAATCAACTCCATACCTTTTAACTGCTTAATTGATGACAGGTTAATGAGGGAAGAGCCCATGCAGCGTTGTTATTTTTTTTTTGCAGCCTTCTGAGTCAATTGTCCAATTACTTTTGGTCCTTTGAAAAAGAGGCGGCTACGTATTAAAGAGCTGTAATTCCTAAACCCTTGCTCCAATTTGGATGTGAATACTCTCAAATTACAGCTGAGAGTCTGCACTTTAAGCCCATATTGATTATATAATTGTATCCTGAATATGTTTTCGTAAACAGCTAAAATAACAAAACTTGTGTCACTGTCCAAATATTTTTGGGCCTAACTGTACATTAAGTGACTGACATGCAGTTGCCAAATCCTTTTGTTGTCCCAATTGGTAATAGTTCAGTTTTTGTGTTGCAATGGCTATTTTTTATGAAAATGACTATTTGTGTTGACATTGATACACACTTTGATGCCTTTACAACAAATGTAAAACATCTAACAGCTAAGATGATAGAATTACGGTATGCCACTGTCTACCCTTCAACTTAATTTTAGGATGTACATTTTACATTACACTCTTGCAAGAAAAATCAAGTTTATTTAAAACTATATTAACAAAGACTATGACTAAGAATAATTAGACTGAAACCATTCATAATTGAACCTACAATATGTGCTTGTAATGTGCTTGGATGGTCAATACATTTTCTCAGCACAAGGACTGACTTCGTTCAATGGAGGTTTTGTGTATCAACATTAGGATGCAATGGTGCATATACAAATTAAATGCATTATGAGGTTGAGGTTTCTTGTCCTGGCGTTGTTGATTCTACTAATGGGTGAGTCTCAGCTGCTGTAGTCCTGTGAAAAGGCTTGAATGGTCTCTATCTGAGAGATCTGGTAACCGTGCACCTGTGTTCCGCACACGCAGACGAGAGGGATCCTGGAGAGTTGAAACAAACATGCAAGGAATACATTTTTGTTGTCAATGTTTCATGTCTATTGCATATTTGAAATCAAATGTGCTGTGGAATGTGCACAAGATGAATAAGATGTCAAAGAAAGATAAACTCACTGTTTTTGGTCTTCCCAGCTTGGTGTTAGAGCAGCTTAATGTGTTGGCCATCTGCAGGTTCCTTATAGTCTCAGAGTCATCCAGATTGGCCTCTTTGGCTGTGGCAAGACGGAAAGGCTGGGCTAACCCTAAGAATGAACAACCGTTACGACACAGTATATTTATTTACAGAGCACCGTTAGCATCATGTTGCATAAAATAACGAAGATGTAAATTGAAATACTTACCTGCAGAGGTATTTCTAACATTTGATCTGCTCAATGAAAGCATGTATGAAGACATCTTGCCTCGGACTGTAACAATCAATAGTAAACGAAGACATAGGCACATTTTGTCATTTACATCAGATTTTTGTCTTCCCACCAACGGAGATCTATAGTTTACACCTCTTTGGTCTTGGTGCTTGTGCAAAAATAACCCAAAGAGGTTAATAATTACAGCAAGTCTGAGCTTTTTGATTACAGCCTGAGTCACTTACCAGGGGTAGAGGTAGACCTGGAGTGGGTAGCCTCACAGTCATACACCTGGCCCTGAAGCCTGTCAACCTGCTCAAAAGCCTCCAGTTTTAGGCTACGCTCCTGATGAAGCTGGCTTCGCACCTACATCCATAAAGTAGGGTTAACCAAAAGTGGAGCACCGCACCCCGCCTTGCATTACAAATTACACATTTGCATACATTTTTATATCAGGGACAGGAACATATTTCTTTGACTGGCTTGATCATTACAGAAATGTGCATCGTATGCTAAATGTGTTTAACCCTTTGGCAAGTACTGTCCCCACAAGTGGTATTTTTCGTAGCTGGTCCCTGGTCGGCATTGTACCATGCCACCTGTAGGGATTGGAACACGGCAACAGAATGCCCCGTTCCGATCCATGAACAATCAGCTTTTCACTTAATCTTTATACCAAGTCAGCAAATATACAATCACATTCTTGGCTCAACACTCTCTTTGAAAACACCAAACACAGTTCTTCACATTAGAATAATTGCTAAAAACTAAAAGCTCTTGTGTTTCTTTTGGAAAGTGCTGCCAATAAAAATGCCACAGTCATTTACCAATTGCTTACACCCGGTCCACATGTGTGAAACTGTGGCCAAACCCGAATTTAATACATGATGTAGCCTAATATCTTTATTAGAGGTACAGTACATAAGCAACATATTTCGGTACAAACACGTTTGTTAAAATGCCAAACTA
This sequence comes from Galaxias olidus, assembly GCA_026901105.3. Lineage (NCBI taxonomy): Eukaryota > Metazoa > Chordata > Actinopteri > Galaxiiformes > Galaxiidae > Galaxias > Galaxias olidus. The sequence continues at coordinate 172,338 of JAPMUY010002465.1, read as the reverse complement.
GCAAACGTGCTGTGCGTATGGTTTAGTGCTACTGTGATGTCTGACCTGTCGGATCTCCTTGGCACTGCGTTGTCTTAGTAGCTGGCTCTCCCTGCTGCCTTGATCCAACTGAGTGCTAATCTCCCTGAGCTCTCTGTCTTTGTCCCCAACCTCCTCCCTCAGCAGCTCCAGCCTCTGCCTTCGGTAGCTATCGAGCTCCTGTCTGCTCTTGGCCTCCAAGTCTGAGCGGTGCCTTGTCTCTCGGAGCTCCACAGTCTGAGGACCCAGGTGTTGATTTACAGACACAGCAGTCAGTGACATTTTGACTAGATATGTGTTATGGGGACCATGCATGCCACTTACTTGATTGTACTTCAGATTTGACCTGGGATCATGTGTAGACACACTGTGTAAACTCAGAATACTTATAACTTCTTTCAGTTTAATCATTTTCATAACACACTGTACCTGTTTGCTTAGTAATCTCTTGGTGTAGTTGTGCTCTTTCTGACACTCTGTCAAGGCCTTCTTAGTGGCCTCTAGCTCTTCCTGCAGCAAAACCACTTCCTCCTGCGACATCATCTTAACCGTCAAAGCCTCCCTATAACAGGTTAGCTCCCTCTAAATAAACCAAGAAAAATTACACTGTTATAGCAATTACATCAGGCCGGTCACTTGGCTTTGTTTTACGGTTTCAGAACACCTTGTATTTTGATGACATGACAGCGCTTTGTACCTGTTGACTTAGTAACAGCTGACTGTTAAGCTTGCCCAAGCCAACCACCTGTCTCCAGTGACTCAGTGCCTTCATTTTGCAAAGCAGGCCATTCAGTTGGCTGTTCTCAAAGCTAAGCTCATGCACCTCTTCCTTCTGATAGGGAGAGATCAAAAATGGCATTTAAGAATATAAGCATATGTGCATAATGATATACATTTCTAAAGAATAATAAATATTACGAGTGCTTGCTTTTGGATTACATGCACACAGAGATCCAGAGATCTCTGCTATACCTTTAACTTTGTCACCTCCAGGGCATCATTGTCTTTGGTGGAGCCATACTTCTTTTTAAGCTTGATGATATTGTCCACTCCTTCTCTTCTCACTTTGTTCACCAACCGACTCACATCCTGGTCCATTTGCACGTTGTACTCATCAAGTCTGGCCTGTGATTTATACGTGTGAGCATAAAAACCACCAACTGGCTACAAATATCTACTGATATTTGCTTATTAGTAATGCACCATGGATAAAGTTAAAATACCTTCAGTTGGATACAGGTCGAGAAGAGTTCATGGACCAAGGAGTTATATCGTTGTCTATAGTTGACACTCATCTGCTTTTCTAAGCTTTGCTTTTCATCTTCAAGGTGAGTGAGACGGGCTCGAAGAGCTGAGATCTCCAGCATCATCCCACGGCACAGAACTGCAGTCTGAACAGCAGACAGATACAGGCCTTTATTATCGATAATGACACATTTTATAATGAATGTTAATTCATACTACTTCTCAATTACTTATATACCTCATGGTAAGGCTGGTTTGGCACAGACTGGGACATCTCAAAGCTTTTAATATCCTGGGAAATTAAAATGTTATTATAGAGATATGGATTGGTTGATACTGAGTGTAAAACTGTGCCTTCAGGATTATAATGTTCTTTCAAGCAGCATGCATAGAGTAGGAAGGTATCGTCACCTGTTCCCTGTGGTAGAGCAGCTTGGTCTCCTGCTGGAGAATCTGTTCATAGAACTGGGAGTAGAGCAGGAAGCTCCTGCGCTCTCGCTCCATCACAGAGCATCCCAAGGAGGTGAGGCACTGCTGCAGGTGGGCCTCAGAGAACCTCAGCTATGGAAAATACGTACTACTCAAGATTACTGCAGCCATTAGTAACTGCTTGTGACAGTGCAGCGAAAAGTGAAGTAACACTGTTGTTGGCATCAGTTACAGGATAAAGACAAGAGCAAGATAATATCGTTCTTTAGGACAGTATAATTCAAGTAAAATCAAAAGCAAAATCAATAACCACAGATGCAGTTTGACATTGTATCTACAAGTATCTAGGTTTCCTACCTGTCTGTCATCCTTCTCAGCCACCTCCATCAGCAGCTGGATGAAGTTCTCTACTATCTGAGGTCGCTCTGGAGACAGACTGTGCTTCAGGGGCGACTTCTTCCACAACTCTGGCCACAAGAAAGAATGTGTCACTCGTCATACTATCGCAGCTTGTAAGGTGTACATTCTTTTCTTATTTCAAGACCATAAAATAATTTGTGCCGATATAGATCTTTCAATTATAGGTTGTGAACACAAAGTGAATTGGCAGTTAGAATGGGTAGTTAACTGGGTGACTAACTGCACATTTATTGATATATTTTGCAAATGGTAAATGTGTGTACCTGTGGGCAGGCCTGTGTCTTGTCTAGCTTTCTCTGACATGACAAGGGTCATCTCTCTGGCAATCCTTCGCTGGACCACTTTGATCATGTCACACTCTGTGCTCTCCAGCAGTTTTAAAAGCTAAAAAAAACGGGGATGGAGACATAGAGCAAGCAGAAGGCATCTTACCCTCTAACATTGGCTGAAAACTATAATGTATTTATTCAAAAAATTACAATCAAGGACTATTATACCTGCCATGTCCTGATGTCGACCTCTGACGTTCCAGTAGGGGGAAGCAGAGGCTGGTGCTCAGATACTAGAGCTTCAAAATCTTTTTCTTTCCCCAAATGCTGAGCTAAAGCTTTCATGCTGGGGTAATGAATCTCAGATCTGAAGAACCAAAACATCACACCAACAACAAACAAACAAACATTCAAAGATTTGAATAATAAATAATTGATTTATAAGTCAGTGGCATGATAACTTTCCATGGTGGAAAGGAAAACATATTTTCCTATTTACCTGTAAAGTCTCACAAACTGTTTATGTAGTGTGAGGGTATTGATCTTCTCAACACCTAGATGTCTGTGGCCCCAGCTTTCCTTGAAGACCTCTAGCTGCTTGGACAGCAGCATGAAAGACTTCAACACCGTTAGGACTTGGATAGGGTCCTTAAAGGGAGTCAGGTTGGCCTTTTCCTTAGCTTCCAAACTGATTCCCTCTTCCTGGAAAATTAACAGATTGCTGTAATAAACCTACAGTGCTTTTGTAACAGAGAAAATTAAAATGACCATCTTGTAGTCATCTCAAAAAAAAAGCAGAGCCATGTAAACTGAAACTCTTTCACAAAGATGAATTATATTTAAATAAAAGTATCATGCTTTCACTCTGCCAGGTTTTCCATGTAGGTCATCCACCCTGTTGTCATGGAGACGGACAGGAACTGCCTCCCCTCCGCTGTTCAGGACGTCCTCCATTAGAAGAGACACTCCGAGGATTGCTGCATTGGCTTCCATTCTGCTGCGCTCTCTCAGCCCACTAAGACACAGCTACAAATATAACAAAGCACAAGAAAAGATGTACAGTGTGTATAGTGTTGTATCTCTCCAGCTGTGGTATTATGTGTTTTTTACAATGTCATTGACAGGATTAGATGAGAGGGTGTAATGTAGACTATGGGTTATTCCAATATGTGTTTTTACTTGCATGCTGTATTCAATGGGAGGAATGTCCCACATGTCCAAAGGGTGCAGCCCACGACAAGCCAGGAAACATCTCCATGGGTATAATCTGTTTGCCTAGAGAAGGAAATAAAAATATGAGAACATGACAATATACTTTGAAAACCTTTTTTATGTCAGTTCAATCAGTTACTCTTTCCCTATACCCATTTTCAGGTATGTCCGGACACAAGATACAGACCCGTTGGCCTTGAGGTTCCAGAGGCTGAGGTACAGGCAGCACAGAACTGTGTCCATGACTGCTTATACTGTCACTCAACAAAGGCAGAGCACTGGCCATGTTGTCTGTCACACTCTCATAGGATACTGTGTCCCCAGACGAGATAAATGCCTCCCTGGCCAAAAAGGAAGAGGGTTCAGTTTTATCTTTCATGTATTTATGTACAAGGAAATAATTTTTGTTCACAAAACTGTTATAAATCTAATAAAAAGCTCATGACTCACCTGATCAGATGCCTGACAGCCATGTCAAATTGCAGGAACAGGACTTGTCTGCGGAGCTGTAGCAGATGGCCCACAGCCTCTGGACTGCTGGGGTCAGAAAGACTATCTACCTGTCTCTGAATCTCCGACAGCTCTGCACCTACACAAATAATAAGAGCATCAACAATTTACTATGAAACATATGGTTAAATTCTTAAAAATGCAACTTTTTTGATTTTCTGATCCATCTCACTTTATACCTATACAAACAGTAAGGGATAATTAGAGTATTAATGCTAAGGGCCATCTATCAGTATACCTATGCCTTCGATGCCTCCCCAGTCAGCTGTTAAATGTGCTTTGCCTTTTCTCTTACTGATGCAGGGCCACCCTTCTTTGTTCCCCAGCTGGGCAAAACTGACCAGGTAATAGACAATGTCATGAAGGGAGGAAACTATTTCCAAGGTTTGATGGAGGGCCTTACTACATGACTGGAAAAATACAAAAGATTTCTCTTGAGGGATAATTAACAAACACAAAAATAAAATGAAGGGACAGACTTCTTGTTAAAATTAGGTATCTCACCATTTCGTCTAGACTTTTAAACATGCGGAGCACTTCAGTATAATGGGGAATGAACCAGAGGTTGAGGAGGATTGTACCGTCTGCTGACATGAGGCACTGCGGACGCTGCTGAAAGGTCCTTTTTACCAAAATAGAAAATATATGGTAACTTACGTTTCTTCCGACAGAAAGGTGTGACAAACTGGAAGTATGCTTTTACTAGCTACAACAGTTCAACATACGTGATGCTACAGAGTAAGTTGGGTGCATATTAATATAAAATAATCTGAGGCTACCTGGGGTGAGGACAAGGTTCATTTGAACCCAAACTGCTTGGCAACTCTTTCACTTGGCCAAATATGAAATGGGACTTGCGGATGTCTGGGAGCTCATCCAACAGAAAAGTTAGGCTGTTGTAACATGCAACAATTTGCCCTCTCACACAACACTGAGAAATGCGCCTGCTGAAACTGGAGAAGATTGAGCGGTTAAAAAAAATTACTGTTTAAAAAAAGAAAAAAAAAGATTAGACAACATCTCTCATAGACATACTTTTGGCAAAACTGTAGAATCAACCCTCTTTTTATCTTTGCCACTTCTTCCTATGGCATGAGAGAAGATAACAGTTACTGTCATGAGTATCTCATTGAGCATGATCAGCCTCTTGGATGTGTTCTTCAGCATAATGAGGGTAACTTACTGGGTTCTTCATGAGGCTTCCCATTGCCTGCTTCTTTTTAATGAACAGGTTCAACATATTATCTCGCAGCCCAACCTTTTCCAGTTGTATAGAGACAAACGACTCTGCAAGTCTTGGAAAATGCACAGCTTACGTGATATCACAGAAGGACAGCATTATTAATAGTCTTATATTGGAAACACTACATGTACATTTACCTCTGCTTGGGTCCAATATTGCTTGCTTTGGATTCTTTTTTGGGCATGTGGTCTGTTAGTTGTATCAGACCACTAGCACCTTTAGAGTCACGATTCTCTGAAGATTTTGTTTCGTCCTCATCAATATGATTAAAACTCTCCTATAACACAACAATATATTGAGAATGAATCTGAGATAGACTTAATTATCTGTTTAAAATGCCGATATGTACTATTGCCGTATCCCATAGCTAAGTGTAACCCAATACTGTGTAGTTTATACCTCAGTTGGACCAGGAAAGACCTCAGCCCAATAGCAAAGACAAGCCTGCTTGACAGCACAGAACAGACCATTCTTCTGTGTCAGCTGACAGGCCAGGGTCACCTGCAGGTTCTCTATGCCTGATGTGGTCATCAGCTACAGATGCAGAGACAAGAAACCACTGAAGCATTGTCAATACGTTTGACTTTGTACATAGCTATAAGAAAGCAAAGGTGCATGTTTAATGTGTTTTACCACTCAACGTACCAGCATTACAGCTTCCTCTAAGCTGAAGCTGAATCTTCCGATATGGTTCTCATCCACCTCCTGAATCCCTAGAGGCAGGCTGGATGGGGTGTACCTGTAGACCGTACAGGTACTTGAGGTAATTATTTTACCCCATGTAGACACATTAGAATCATTATGTTCAATATTGAGTAGGTAGTTACCCATCCACACAGCTGCTATCTTCCAGAAGAGCTGTGATAAATAAGGGTCTCTGCTCTACTTTTTCTTTTTCTACAGCAAACTCAAACTGCACAGGTCGCAAGTACAAGTTGAACTCATCAAAGCCCCACTCTGAAGCCAGCTGTTTGTACAACCTAGAGAAGACGATTTGGACCAAAGTTAAATATCATAAAGTGTCCACTGGAAACAAATCATCATGAGGATTATATAATGAATCAACAACATATCCTAGATATTGACTAAATTAGAATCCATATTATACATGATAAAATTCTTCTTGAACTTTCTGTTTTAAATGTAAACATTTGTCAACAAGGCATATTGTAATAAATTGGCATGGGGAAAACGGTATTAACTGGGCCAGATGTGCTGTCTCTGCAGATGACTCGATCAGTCGATGGCGAATGGTCACCAGCTCCAGCAGCTTGGAAAAGGTCTCAACAGCAAATAACTGTTGCTCCTTTCCCTGTCTTATTTCCTTCTCCTCAGCAGACTTGACAAAGGACAGACCAAAGTCTCTTACAAGACAGGGGTCTTCCAGAAACACATCTGAAAACAACTGAGGAAAGAAATACTAATGTAAAATCAAATATGCCATTCTTAGAGCGTATGTTGTATTATTTATATATTATAATATATTATGCAGCATTTCTGATATGACACTGTATAAATAATATGTGAGTGATTTATAAAGTTTAAGATTAGTATATACATTTGTGACAAACTCACCTCCTTTTGTATGTGAGGGTTGTATAAGGCCCCAGGAGGAACCAGGGATTGCCAGTATTGCAGCACCTGCAGTAGGAGCTTCTTTTCCAAGTGTACTTTCTGTGAGCCCCCCCTGGCCCTGTGCAGATTGCACAGCTCAGTGTGAGCTTTACCCAGAGCCTGGTATATCTGAGAGGCCAAAGATAGGGAGGTGTGCACCTCAAGCAGGAACACATTCATCAAAGTCGGACTACAGCAAGTGAACAAATGGAGAGAAGAAAAGTCAAGAAAGGAGTAGATTAACTTCAGGAAATCAGTTGGAGAAATGATGGCCATAGACATGCCACAGAGTGAAAAATATTCTTTATACATGATTGACGTGCCTGCTTCCACCAAGTGAGACTAGATATTTGGGAACATAGTTTGGCGGAAGGCCATATTTCAGAGCAGAGTCTGTCTGTCCGCCTCTCCATATACGCTGGAGATACTGACGCTGCTGATCAATCTGATTGAAACAGAAAACACTTAGTTGCAAGACACTGCAACCTGGCCCTCTAGAATATACGGTAAGTCTATTTATATATCCAGTCTTAATATCCGTTACCTGACAGTCCAGAACAGCTTTAATCACTTGTTGGTGGCTCTGTAGACAGCTTATCTCTGCTTTGTAGGCTTGAACAAAGTATTCTGCTCCAAGATCTATCTGGGGCCTTCTGTGCATGATATCAGTGATGACCTGGGCTAAGGCAAACCTCTCCTCAGATCCTGCCACGTGCTGGTAGGCCTCATAATAGCAGTTCAGGAGCTGATAAATAACACAGTGCAGTGTGAAAATCACAGCGGGGAGACAAAGAGAAAAGTTTGATTAAAAAATAGACCCCTAATTACAATGTACAATACCAGATTGTATGTTTATTTAAATTTTGTTACACAATTAGCAAACAAATAATTGCTTGGGAGTTCAGCATGAAGCTTGTCTGTAGCAAAGTCTGAATAAAGCGTTTGTATAACAATGGTACCTGTACTTTGCTCTCCAAGAAGGCTGTTTCACAGCGCCACAAGTCAAGAAGAACCGCAACACAGTCTATATCTGTGCGAGCCCAAGAGTGGGTGTCTGTTCCAGTGCTGCTGAGACAGGACCCCCTGGGTTGGTTTCCTGGCCGCTCCCCCTTGGCCCTCAGGATGTAGTGGGAACCCACCAGAATTAACAGGTTCTCCAAGTCATCAAGGTCTTTTAGAGCGGCATCATACACCACATAGAGCCCTCTCTGGTCTTGGGTGTGAACACATCCCTCCCCAGTACTATAGAAATCATGAAGATTCTCTACTTCAGAGAACTCCATGAATTCTGAGCACTGGACCTAACACAATAATAAATATATTCAGTATATACTGTATATATATACACAATTTAGAACATGTAAAACATAACATTCTTCATTTATGTAAAAAAGGTGTACTACTGCCTTGAAAAATTATGAATTTAAACTTGTGTTTTGGGTCTTAGGTTGTTGGCCCATATGGTACAGAGCTTGTGCCTTATTTACCTTGTAGTCAACAGGAGTGCTATAGCTATAGCCGAGAGAGCCTAGGCCTCCTGCTGTTCCACTGCCTCCTCTAGCAGCGTTCATCCAACCAGTTTCCTCTGCACTGCTACAGAGGTCACCTCCCTCAGTACTAAGACCAGCTGTGTCAAAGGTTAGGGTCCTTTCCACAGAGCGCAGATAGTTTAAGAGTCCCAGGGAGACCCGCTGAAGGTCATAGGTGAGATAAGTATGCAAGTAACATAACCTTTAGGTTAAGAATAAAAGTTGGTTGTGGGTGTTTTTCACAGATTATTTGGTCCAAAACAGCATACATTAGGTGGGTGAATTGTTTGAAACATCAATGCTGCTGAGATATGCTCAGCATGTATCTCACCCGGAGCTCTCTGATCTTGAGGTGGCGGAGGTAGATCAGAGACAGGTATGCACCTCTGGTTGTGACAATGTCTGAGTTACCATCCTCTGATGAGTCATCCAGACCAAGCAACTGCATGCTGCTCATGTAACTGTAGCTGTGATAGCAGTTGGGGGATATTAGTTGAATGAACCAATGCTTTAAAATTGAATTATACTATAATATAATAAGAATATTAATAGTTGTGTTATTGTTATAATAATGGATGACACTACCAGTAAAATTTTCATATAGTACCTGTCATTATTTGTTTGAGAAGAATAGCTTTTACTTCTTGTAATGTTTTTCTCATGGCTTTTCTTGACTTCTGGTCTTAGCAAATAATCGTCAGTAGCCTAGAAAACATAAAATTATAGTCAAATAACATTTCAAAAGTAAAACAATCTACCATGGAGATATATAATTGCAGGATACATGCCTGAGAGAGAGTGGCAGCCTTGTACATCTTGCTCCAGACCTGTGAGGTGTTTGGATGTTTTCTGGTATGGGAAGCAACTGATGAGGCCTCTTTGACCTTTGAGTCACACACATTGGCAGCATGGTCCCTAAGCCCCTCGGTCACCTGCGACAATTCTGAAATCTGGAGAAAACATATCAAGTGGTTTCACAGGAACATGTGATAGTCAATCAGTTTGGCATGATTAAATTAAGTACTACTAAAACAATATAACGGAAATTACCATACTTATTGGGGTACAATACTATGACAAACGACTGTGTAACACAATACTAGTGTGTTTTTTCATGATTATTTCATTTGCTTGCTAGTGTCATGTGATAGTTATGAATGTTGAAGTCCTGATTGAAAAAATCTAAACAATACCTGAAGGAACTTGCAGTGCATTCTTAGTATTTCATCTGCATTCTTCCGTTCAGTGATCTTTGTGACAAGCTTTTGCTGCCAGGGATCAAGTTTTGGCTTTACCTAAAGAGATGTACAACTGTTTTACCATACAGTTCTTTATCAACATGTCATAGGAAGTTGCCACCTCAAACCTGAATGAAGGATATCCAGTTGGCCTCTTTCCTCAGGGCCATGCTTGCACTCTTCCTCCCCCACTGACTTTCAGAAGCCTCTGAACCATCATACTGGGGGAACGTCTTCATAATATCCTGCTTCCTGAAGATTAACCTGAATTCCCTTGACACCTGTTCACAAATAGGGCACAAGGCATATAGTTTGACTATACATTGTGGAATAAGCTCTCTCATTGTTTTTTCAAGGAAGTGTATTGGCCTGTTTACACCACTTCAAATCAGCAGTATCCTGTCAATCACTGTTGTAGAGGTATAGGTCAACCAATCGCTATACCACGCTGAAAAGCTCCATTTCATCTGAAGTGGTCTTGAGGGTCTTAGTGTCATAAGGCAGGTGGAAATGGGAAACCAATGCAAGTAACTGAGTCTTAAACTCCTCCAGTTTAATGGTGTGGATGGGGACTTTTTCATTATCCAGACCTGCAATCAAATAATTGCATTTCTATAGCTTTTGTGATATACAAGTTGAATACAAATGATGTATCTCTAAACACCCAACCCCACACTGGGTCTTACCAGCTATGATTTCACTGTGACTCTCATCAGGTAGACATGTCTCTGAAGAATCCTTGTCGTTTTTTTCTTCAGCAGGTATATATTGAATTACCTGTGAAAAGAAAGACCGGGATTATTAATGAAATATATAGCCTGGTATAGCCACACAATTACTTTAATAGTGTGTAAAGTGTACAGTAGAAATAATAATATAATTTAAATAATGTTTAACATCAAAACATTCACGTAATTCTTACCCGAAGGATATTGTGTATTTTCTTGACTGAGTGCAGGTGGCAGACCAGCCACCTCAGGTAGATGACCACATCCTGCTGATTGACCACATCGATGGGGTTCCCTTTACTTGTTAGGATATTCTCCCTTGAGACTACCAGCTTTCGGGCCCGTTGAACTGCATCTTCATATTCACTCACCAAATATGACATCTGGTCCTGGTGAATGAGACAAAATCAGTCAAAGCTTTTTGTCAGAAGTTACTTAAATATACTGTATAGTGTATACCATCACTGTTTAACACTGGGTGTCACAAATACCTTGTAATATGGGTACATCTTTTCAATGACACGAGAGTGGCAGCAGAATCTCCTCCATCTCAGCATAAGCAGATATTTAATATGAACCAATTGATAGGATCTGTCAACAAAGAACTAGACAAACCCCAAAACAGCATGAAGCATGAAACACAAATCATGTCCGTGAATCCAAGTTTTTTAATAATTTAACCTCGATAACAGACTGTATTCTGTAACAACTTTAGCACTAATGTATGCCGCTCTAAGGTCCATTATGTAAGTAAGAATGCAATTTTGTTTAGAGGCTACCTGGTGCAGCAGAAGGGGTATACTCTCAGGGGTGTATTCCAAGCTGAGACAACTGTCCAGTTCCCTCTGCATAACGTGAGCCTGAGACAACAAAGGCAGTGCCTCAGCCACCTACAAGAAGAGCAGCAGAATCCATCTCCATCTGCATTAGATAAACTGCACACATTTCAACACGTTCTCTGTAAACGCCGAAGTTAATCGATCTTGATTTCTGCAGTAAAATAATATGTTCCTTACTACCTGAAGGCCTCTCCTGAGCATGTGCTCCCTCTCAACATTGAAGATGGATACGTCTTTTGGAATGGCAATAGAACTGAAATAATATTTCACTTTAGTAATGGATAAAACAAAGTGTTATTCATACATGTCTTCTTCTGGATGCCCCCTACCTGTAAGAGTTTAGAGATACTCTTCCAAAAGGACATTTGTTCTCTTCAATCTCAGTCCTGAGTGCAGAGAGCTGGACTGACAGCTCAGCTTTCATCTGCTCCACCTTAGCTGTTGAGGAAACTCTATATACATTTGACATGGCTACATATATTACTTTCCTTACTGTTAGGTCTATCCAAATTAATGTTCTTAAGCTAGCATCAATATATTCCAAAACATTTTTCTCCTTTAGCGCACGGGCAAGACAGCTCAGGCTCGTGTTGTTGTAATGTATCCATGGAGATGGCATAAAAAGGGGATTACAGCGCAGAAGACAGTGCTTTGTTAAATCTATAGAGGGCTCCAAACCACAATTTGAAACTGCATTTATTCTATTGCAAATGTCTATGTACCGTTTGCTATTTTTGAGTAATCTATTGTAACATTAATAGAAGAAAGGACACGTAAATGTTGGGTAGATGGTTTTGCAGACTATTTTACTTGAGAACATAGGGTTTTATGTTAGAATTGTGTCATACAATCAATGCACTGTCTAACACAACAACAAAGCCCCCCAAGGATTTTTGTTTACACTCCACTATAAAACATGCTTAAGGACAACATAATAATACCCAATACAGCTCACTCACAATGCAGCTGCTTTATTACAACAGAATCTTATTGGGAATTTGCAGATATTTACAATTTATCACTAACAACAAATGCATAATCTGACATTTACGTTTAGAAATAAAACATATTATGTTTAGAAATAAAACATAATTTACTCCAAAAAACCTGAAGACAGCTCTAGTGCTTCTTCAAGCTTTATTTACAGACCTCATCATCTTTGATACAACTAACACAAGTTGAAATACAAGCCAACTTCAGGTCATGTTTAGGTCTACAGGGGAGTGGAGTATGGGTGTTGGCACCAAATGTTTGTCAAAGATACAGTCGGTTTGACTTCTTCAAATTAACTCAGTTATGGAGTAAGAGACTATGCTTATACATAAACAGTTAAGAGATATTGCATTAATTGAATATTATAGCAATACTACTGTAATTTATGTTCTACATCATTTATCATAATTTTTAGGGCCACATCTGGCTTTTTGAGAAAACCAACCATGTAGTGCATTTGATTCTGAACGTCTTAGGCTACACGTTTTTGCCATAACTACCTTTGTGAATCCAATGCCAATGCCTGGAACTTTGTAACCTTGTTATGATAAGTGGTATGCAAATAAGTTATTGCAATAATAATAATTATATTTGTGGTCATGTATTCCTGGGAGAGCTGATAATTAAAAACATGAATACATATGTGCTTGATTGATAAATAAATGTTTTCCCTGCTTCATGTTTGTGTATATTTTCCTAAAATATATGGGCAGATCTTCAACCAAAGATAACACAATATGTGTAAACTTGCTTAATTTCTTCAAACGAGAAAATTATGGGACACCAAAAACCCCGTAGACTCAATAACAGGTTATGGCACCAATAGCAGGGGCAATGCAGGGTTGCTTGTGGTACTTAATAATGGTCTCACAACATTACCCAACTGTGATTCATCTTGAGCTCATGTTGGCCAAAAGGTTTCCCTTTTGAATCATCTGCCCATAGACCATTGTTCTGAACCTATAAGAACAATGGTATATATAAGAACAACCTATAAGAACCTATTCCCTCCATAAGATGATGGAATCATAAAGACCAACTTTGGCCAATATGAGAGATTCAGACGTCTGCATGTTTTTTTTCCTGTGTTCTATGTGGCATCCTAGAAATGTAATGAGTACGATCAGCACTGATAAAATTTGAAAAAGATAGCTTTTACTTTGGCTCAGTGGAGCACCAGAGCCAGGTAAATGTCACTGTAAGACCCTTCCAACTTTTTCCCTGAGGTCCTCAGGAATTTCTATAGACCCTAGCATGATCAACCTGTTTGCTGAAAACGTCACCGGTGGGCCATTAGTTGAAGCAGTTCTACACAGATGATAGTGAATGCACTGTACGACAAAGATTTGTGCCTACCTGCAACACTTTTTGCAGTTTTTGCTGCCAATTATGACATGGACCAAGAGATGATTACTTTGGGACATTGGGTGTCTCCTGTCTTAAAGAATAAATTAAAAAAGATTACACGTTAAGTGTTATTTGTTTACTCCCTCGTATGATACGTTATGTTATATTTGAAGATCTGACAAAATAAACCTGAAAAAATACACAAAATTATTGACACTGCCTAGTACTCACTTAAAGCATGTGAAAAGGCTTATACCACCTCAATGTAAAAATTTACAAAACAATCTATAAATACTGCATGTTCCCTGATATGTCAGTAGAGAGTAGAGTTCAGCTCAATTGACTAGTGAGTTCAATAAAAAATACTATTGGAGCAACTTGTAACTTGTAAACACAATGGATATTGATGATCCTCCAAAATATAATACTTGTGCCAAGGCAAATATTTTTGTCATGTGCAACAAATCCTATTATTTCCACAAAATGTACCCACTTTTTTTCTCACATTTGGCAACATGCCCAAAATACTGTGGTCACAATTTTGTTTTACCACACAAATGGTAAATGTCATGCAATCACACAACTTCCTCCCACTCATAGGGATTTTAAAAAAAAAAAATATTTTTTTTTTAGAAGTCTTCTGATAACAAAGGAAAAATGCTAATGCAACTTTGTTAGCAGCCACTCCGTTTGCATTAGGCATCAAGCAGTCCACATTTTCATGATTTTTTAACGTCTCGTTTTTTAAAGTGAGTGGTATCTTAATTAAGAGAGCAAACTACAAACTTTTCTAAATACTTTGTGAGGAGCTGTGTTCCTGGTATTGCAGTGAGACGAAAAAGGGCAGGAAGAGAATAACTGCAGTAGAAACACAGTACACACAGCAGCTTCAATCACAAACCTTTACATGAGATGAAATTCAAGGTAACATTAGCAAAAAAAGATATCACAGGTTTTACTTTCACCCCAAAAAATTAAGAAATGAATGCATACTGCAAAACCACACAATAGAGATCGTTTCACATTTATCATATTAATGAATTTGGCGTATACCACAATGCATTGATGCAAGGTTGTTAAAAAAAATACAAAGCACATTTTGCCTTCGTGGTTTGCTTTTTATCAAGTATTCCCCATTTTGACTTAGCGTAACATTCTCTGCATCTTGTTCTGTAAACAGGCTTTCTATCCACGACTGGCTGACAGCTGGTTTGGCAAAGACATTTCGATGGTTCAGTTTGGGGGTTAGGGATGAAGCCAGACAAGCAGGCTAAATTAAAAAAGATCATATTTCATATGAATGGTTCCTTGAGACACTAACAAGAAGCCTGTTTATTACATAAAAATGAAAAACCCTCAAAATTCACTTCAACACCACCATTTGGTCACATTACCCTGACAAAACTAAATATCTTTCCCAGGTTCTTTTTTTTCAGCATAGTAGTAACACCGAGTTCCATCGTCATGTTTCTTACACTTACTAAAATACAGTACCAAGTATGTAACGACTGATTAAAAATGTATAATAAAGGAAAAATCTGACTACATGATCACTCTTTTATAAAAGCTTTGTTAATCCTATAACCAAATGTTATGGTCCCTTCTACTTGCAAAATCCTTCAGGCATTTCCCCACCCTTCACAGTAAAGGATGTAACTTTACTTTTTAGCTTTGAGACGAGGTCTGTTCTGAGCTAGAGATGTTTCCTCCATTGATGTTAGCATTTTGAGCAGAGCTTAGATCAGAGTCAAAGCTTAGGTCTAGGCAATCTGCATCCATCAGTTCATTGCGGATAATGGTGTCCATGTCACAATCAAGACTACCATTGAAAACTTCCATATCCAAATCAGGGGAGAAGCGGTCCTGAGCTGCCGCTATACTTGAGCCAAGCTGCATAGAGACAATTTTGCTGGGAGACTTCAATAGTTGCCGCTTGGCATTAGAAAGACCTTTGGCAGGTGTTGGCATGCCAGCTCGCCAGCCAGCCACTGAACAGCTCTGGGCCTGACCTTCAGCATCCAGCGGTTTCACCATCATGGGATCTTTACGTAGTAGCATGCCGTTTCGACGGGAGTTTTGCAAAGTCACAGCGGCACTAGCCTGTGACATCAGGGGATCAGACTGTGTGAGCATGACATCGTTGTGGCTGTGCGTCTCCAGGCTAAGGAGGTCCTGGAGGGTGTGGTCGAGGCGAGAAATGCAGGGGAAGGTGGCTTGCTTGTTCTCCTGGATGGTCTGCATGGGTGCTTGCCGCAGGCCGGCAACAGAAGGGGTGCTGAAAAGGGAGTTGGGACCATAGCTGCCGGAAGGGACACCCAGACTACTCCCGGAGAAGCTGAAGGTGAACACAGAGCCCCCCTGCCCATTGGCCCCTGCCCCTCCACTCTCCTCCTCTCCAGGGGGCAGCTGGGAGGCCGTCAGGCTAATGTTGTCAAGGAGGTCATCCATCAGGTCATCGGGAAGACCGTCGTTGAGATTTATAGTGCCAGCCAAGTCAGAGAGGCCAGCAGGTCCAGTGGAAGGGGACATGCTACTGGAGCTGGAGTAGAGCATGGGAGAGAGGGGCGAGTCATCGTTGCGCATCTCGTCGAGCTCAAGGTTGGCCAGGATCGGGGAGAGACGGCCACTGACCGTGCTGGCATTGGAGTTAGTGCGTGAGCGGAAGTCAGTCCACGCATCCAGCTCGTCACTGCTGCGGGAAGTGGGGCTTCCCGTCCACTTGGACAGGCTGGAGGAGCTCTCTGAGCTGCCGTCCTGGGAGGCCTGCAGCGCAGCTTTCTTCTTAGTGGCACGTCCTCTGGCTCCCTTTATGTACTTGTTGCCGTTGTCCATGGATACAGCCCGTCGCCGTGGTACTTTACCTCCCTTCCCGCCCTCTGAGTTGACCATCCACCAGGAGCTCTTCCCTGTTCCTTCATTCTGGACCTTAACGAAGCGACTGTGAAGGGACAGATTGTGTCGTATGGAATTCTAAAATGAAAAAAGGCAAAAGGACAGATATTAGGCCTAACAAATTTCAAGCCTTTGCAGAGAATGAAAAATTTCAATTTGTAAATTAAAACATTGCATTTACTTAATTCAATCTAAATCTACTATTGTCCATATTTAACATCAGAGTTGGGGACTTAGACTCGAGTTGCATTCGACTTGAGACTTGAATTGGACTTTGCTAAATTGACTTGAGACTCGGACTTTACTTGCACTTGCACTGACTTGATGCACAATGTTAATAATAAAAAATAAAAACGGCTCTTCATTTAGTTCCACTTCTGGCTTTTGTAATTTAGCGATGTTTTTGATATGTGACATGTGCCTTTACACATATGTATTGATTGAACATTTTATTTCAATCCAAATCACAAACCATTCTAAAAAAAGATCACACTCAAATCAGAACACGTTGTGCCATCCAACAAATAACAAATAAATCTCAATGTGCAAAACAGCAGCATCCAACAGTTGTTATTAGTTGTACTGGTATATTAACAGTGAGACATTGTCTTTATTGCGGATTGTCATTAAGTAAAACTAAACTGAGAGGGGCTGATCCTGTTTCTTCTCTGTTATTATGTTCCCTGTTTTCGAGAAGATTCGTTCTGATGGGACTGATGCTGCAGTCTCCATGACATCACCTTCACAGATCCATGAGGATATCACTGACAAGACAATGCTGTCCTTATGTACAGTAAGAGTCAATGGAGAGACCTGCTGATAACTTCCACCATAGTGCTTTTGTCAAAGCCAATTAAAAGCTTACAGCTCCTGGAGTAAGGAATGTTATTACTTAGGTCATGTGATTGACTGGTGTACAGTTAGTGTCTAGTTTCTTACTCGAATGACTGTCAAGGTTGACTAAATTTGACAGCTACTCCTATTGATTGGGGTACTAGGTCTAAACATCTCTTTAATCCCTTTCACTAACCCAGGCATTTTTTAAATAGGCCTATTGCTTTAGGAAAACCTATTCGAGGCCTGTTTCTGCCATTAGGCTACCGTTATCTTAAGCAAAGATGAAAAGCCAGTTCTAAAGTATATGTAGCTAGTCAGAGGATTTAAGTCCCCAGGTCACATTATCTATATTGTATTTTGTATTCCTATGGAAAGTGGCACGTCACTCACCATTCAGTAGACCTAGGACAAGCAGCTGGAATCAAGTCTTAGGCTACAGTAAGAATAACATACCAAGCTTTTCATGTAGATACAAGTCTCAACTCAATCAGTTTTTTTTTAAATCTATTTTACAAAATGCTTTTATCCATTGGACTGGAACCTTGGACAATGATCAAGACAAAAATCAAACCTAAAAATGCATACCAGTACCATAAACACTATGTGAACTAGAGATGCAAATAAAAAAAAATGTGTAGTTATACCCAATACTGTAAATAAGAGGCATCAGCCGTTGTGCTAAAGCTCACAAAAAGCAAAACTCTGTCCTACCCTCCCCCACTCAGTGCAGCAGCAGCCCCTTTCAGCAAAGCCTCATTCTAGTGACCAGAGACTGGAGCTATGCCAGTTTACACAGAGCCAGATCAAGAGTAAAACAGCAAGCTTCTCTCACATTGACCTATATAGTTTATAGTCAGCTGATTGACTAGAGAGCTCAGGCCTCATGAAAGACTGACGGCCAGGATACTGCAGCCAATAGTAAAATCTAGCATTGTTGTTCAGGGGTTGTCGTCAACTTAATTACACAAAAACACATTTATGAAGCCTGACTGTTCTGGTGTAATTTGGCTATGCAGTCGTATTTGAACATATGAAGGATTCATACAGTATTCTAATGCTTAAGTTTCAATGCATCTGCCTGAAATAAATTCATTTGCATACACTTTTAAACTATGCTGTGTCTCGGGACATTACGGATTATACAGGTTCCTCACATAATTTAAAGGACATTTTGGGGCAACAGTTAAAACCCTGCTTTGGCTATTGCTTATCATTGAATGCCTCACACTGCCTGTCTAATCACCCATGAAATGCTGATGTCAGCATTTGAAAAGCTCTACCATTAATTCCTTACAAAGTCTGCCCAATACACATAATTTAATAGTGTTAAATGTGTAAGTGTGTGTGTGTAATAATGAATCTATACTGAAGATCTTTCCGTTTAAAAAAAACTAAAAAAACATCACAATTTGAAAAAATTATTTGTTGTTTAAGTTACCACAGCACAGCAGTATAGTATAAATTCCATTATAACCTCAACTTCGTAAGTAACACTGGGTGACGTTTGCACATGATTACAAACCTATTTCCAGAGTTTCAGAGTTTATATTTTTATTTAATTTAAATACTCCGTAAAGTCAAGAGCTTTTCTCACTCTATTCCATGGGGGATGATTTTTTTTCCAGCCCAAATAATCCTTAAAATCAAACAAGGTTAAGCAACCTATCTAGTAGAGTTGGGCTCAAATGGGCACTTAACACAAATCTAAACAAATTTTTTATTTTGCTTATTAGTATACTGCTTTACAATGGGCCCCAATATGACCCCTAATGTTACTTGTAGTATAGGCTAATCTAAGCTAAATAAACTACAGTAATGTAGTGCCAAGCGCAAGTAAAAGTGGCCCCTGAAGTAATTAATATTCGCATGGTAAGACATGCTGAGCAACATTGATCTGGACTGATGAAAGGCAACAATTAATCTGCTTATCATTCTGCTTCTACCTGAAAGTCACATATTGCAAAGTTCTTGCCAATGACCAATAGAAAGACTGCATATGGTAGTATCATACCCAATACACAAATAGAAATGTAAATTTTTTTTACGTATTATTCAATAATTGCATTATCTTCTCTCATCCCAATGGGTCGTTGCGCTACTGCCTTAAACAATGGATTATGTGTGCACACACTTCTGTCAGCAATGGTCAGCACCCACATAAAAATCTGTACTGGCGCACACGTGCACGCTCCCTTTGTTATTAGTATGACAACAGAATGAATGATGTCACCACTCACCTTCCACCCTGCAGAGCTGTTGCTGTCTCCTTTGTCCTTGAAGTATGGCACACACCTTATCATCCAGTCATATATTTGGGACAATGTCAACCTGCTCTCAGGGGAGCTCTCGATGGCTTGAGTAATGAGGTCTGCATATGAGTAGTTTCCCCAGGCATTCCGGCGTGCTGAGGTTTTTCTAGGCTGCTGGGATGCAAAACCACTCAAGGCTGTGATAGGAGCTTGTGTTGATGTTGGGGATCCATCACTGCCTTCTTTTGAAAATGCATTATCTTCCACAATGTGGTTAGTAGTAGTAGTAGTAGTAGTAGTAGTAGTAGTAGTAGTAGTAGTAATAGTGCATTTTGAGTCATTTGTAGCGCTGCTGGCATTTTGAGAAATAGCACCCTCTGTCTCATTCTCACCATCCTCTTCCTCCGGGAGTACGTCAGTTTCAGTTGTCCCAGGCTTTCCTACATCAGACTCTGGACGTGGCAAAGGCCAAGTGCAAGAACGTGGCCTTTTCTGGGGTTCAAAATCTGGATCTATTTCAACATCTAAAAGATGTTCATCGTGTGGTTCTAGACCAGCCATAATATGCTTTGAGTCTTTTGTTCCTTAAATGTTGGACTCCAATGGGCATGAACCCAATCAAATTGCATTCCATTGTCTATTTGGTTTGATTAATTGAAAGTAGCTAGTGGCTTTAAGATTCATGATGATATGCAAATGTAAACACCTCAACCCAGCACGTGCGTTTACCATCAGATTGTTTTGGCTTAAAAGCACAGCTTCTTCAATCGGTAACCTCGCTACATTGACCATATTGATAATAACTAAATACAAAATATTACTGGTTTTGTATAACCCGAGCCAATGTGCAATTATTTTACTATAAACAGTCGACCAGACATCAGTACGTCCTAGAAAAATTTAACCTGCGTTATTTTGCATACGAATACCCGTTCTTGCTATGCAATCTGCAAGTAAGATTTCCGTGCATACCACTAAACGAATAGTAAACGCTCAAGAGAGAACCTTTGCAAAGCCATCACTTTATCTTTATGTAGAGCTGCCATCTTGACCATTTCCTTAAGTCCTTTTCGACATCCGTACAGTGAGCTGCCAGCCACCCGCAGAACACTCACTCCGGAGTCCGGTGTTTTTGAGTACGCCTGGAGGGTGTAAGAATCATACAGTCTGACAAAGCATTGTTACAACAAAATTAAAACAGAGTGGAAACGACACTCTGTACATTAATACCATTTTGATTAATCCAGCATTATAGCTTCTCCTGTCAACATAGAACCCTCAATTTCCACTCGTTCATTCCATCAGCGTTCGTGATGGCGCAATGGTCTCTGTCACAGCGGAGTATCAAGAGAGACCTGCCCCCTGGATTGCACAACGGTAGCATTAAAGTGGTAGGCGAAGTTTTTGAGCTTGTGGTCTACACAAGCACTTGCAACCCGTTCAGTACATGCGAATCTAAAATCTGCAGCACTATGGTTTCGAGGTAAGAGTGCGAAATCATAATATGATATGTTTTAAAGTATTTGGCTTTACTTTTAACATGGTCTGCAAATGTTTATACTTTAGGTTTGTGATCAAAAAAATAAATCGTTACCTCTTACAGGGGCGTTACCCTGGTTTACTTTGATTTATCTTTGTTTTAAGCTTGCTACAAGAATGATTAATTGCTTTATATACAGGTTCACTTCTGTCTTTCTTGTGCTGCTGCCAGTGGCTTTCAGCCAACTGGATGCATCAAGGTATATTTATTTTGTACCTAAACTATTTTACATTTGTTCTTGCCTTAACTACAACAAAAGCAAACCTTTGTTTTAGAATGTATTGCATAATCTAACAAACATACACAAACTAAAATATGCACACTTTTAGTTTAGGCAACTAAATATTGACACATGGTTCTTAACTGACAGAGTGGCTGTAAATCAAGAAATGTCCAATATTTTCAATGAGCTATGGAGACTGGATGTGAACCGCATGAAACCTGGGATAGATTACACTGTCAATGTTCAGGTGAGATACTTTGTCACCAGTGAACTGCCTTATTTGGCTGTTAAAAGGCATGTTATGCAGCTGCGTGGTTTTACGGAAGTGTTTAGTGGCTCATCTATATGTTATCCAGGGCAAAGCTGGCTATGTTAACCAAGGTAGTGTCACTGCAAGAGACCATGCCTCTCTACCTCTTTTTACCAATGTCGATGAGAACAAACTTAAGACCATCACCACCTTCTCCCGTAAGCAACTCTAATGCATATTCAATAAAGACTCCCAAACAGGATTGTTTTCCAGTCATTACACAATACTTGTGTGACAAAGAAAAAACTTTTCCCTGCAGGTTTCATCAAACTTTTGGACAACTATGAGAGCACTACGGGTTTGGCAGAGCAAGTCACAACAGAGGAGTTAACAGAGACCAACCAGTTCTTGGATGCTGTCTTACAGACAGAGGTCATGAAGGTAATTACTGTTACAGTTGACTCACTAGTAATGGGCACAGTTCGCAGTTAATGACGTTTGCACAGTCTGAGCACCCATGAGTTATGAATACATTACAATTAGATTGTATTTATAAAAGTTAGACTTATTAATATATGCTTACTTTCCTCAAATGATGAGAATGTGATTTTTTTGCTCAAACCAATGAATCCAGAGTGATTTATATAATTTCTTTTTCAACTTTGTTCAGAGATGCAAAATGTGAAGAAGAAAAAAAACGAGGAAAATCTGAAACGTTGTGTTGTAAATCTAAAACATCTGTTGGGCCTTGACATGTTGTTTTGGCTGCAGCCTCGTCTTGTTTTGCAATCGGATAATAGCAACTGGCTTAACCTGTGAATTGCTGGCTCTTCATTTCTATATGAATAAACTTCTTATGGCGTGGATTTTCATAGTTTGGACATGCAGTCTGCCTCAGGCTTTGTGCTCTTTGTTTTCTTGACAGCGTGCGCATAGGTACCTGGTTAGCAAAGGCCAATCCAGCTCAGACCTGAGGCAGTTTAGAAGTCAACTTTATACAATTTGGTTCCACCTCTACCATAGAGACAGAAATGGAGGGTAAGCGCCCAAGAGTTTACTCTCATCTCAGTCTTGCTCTGAGAGGAAATCCAAGTCTGAGCCCTTCATCGGTCATTACAATGATTTGAAAACAAATGTGGATAATATGTACTTGATGTGGTTTTTTTTTTATGTAGTTTGTATACTTTTAAAATTGCAATACCATTTTTACAGTACGGACTCCAGTGGTTTTGAGCACGTCTTTGTTGGAGAAACTAGAACAGGAAGGGAAATTATTGGTTTCCACAACTGGGTTCAGTTCTACCTGCAGGAGAAGAACAACAACTTGGACTACAAGGGATACAAAGCCAGAGAGCATGACATAGTAAGGGGTGTAAAAAGACAAGTTCCTGCACATAGTTACAAATACATTGTCTTTACAGCTAAAATAATGTATGCACATTTTTTATTTCTCTATTCTCTCCATCCCCTTTACACAGCCTGATAAAGATGACCATGTCCTTAACCTCCAGTTCAGCTGGCATGGTCTGGTGAAGCCTGTGGGCAGCGCTTTTGTTGGGCCTAGCCCAGAGTTTGAGATGGCCCTCTACACCATTGTCTTCCTCATGAGCACAGAACGGAGCACCACTCTGCTAGTGAATATAGACCAGTGTCAGCTAGAGGTGGTGGTCATCAGGCATGGGCGCTCCCTTGGGACTGCCTACCCCAAATTGTTGAGCAGCAATAACAGGCATCTGGCATCACCGTCTAACTAAGATTTAACAAAGAATACGGAGAGTTTTAAAATTTTTATTGCCGTGTATTCACAGTACTTACACTGAATACACCGATTAACAAGAATTTGTTACATTATTTTAAAATTAGTGTGTCAAAGGCTGGCTTTGGGGTTGTGCATCAATATGTAATTGCATTGTGAGGTTTTTATATAGCAATTCAATCATATGGGTATTAACTTTGGTATTACATGACTGTTTTATCGGACCTTTTTATAAGGAATCATGAATATTAAAACGTTTTAATGGTATATTTTTTAGCTGGGTGTGAATGTTGTCTCGAAGAATACAACATTTTGTATGATAAAAATAACATTTAAATGGCATGCAATATCAAATAAAACGGGCCTATTGAATATGCTGTGCTTTCGAGTCTGCTGATGTTTTTTTTTAAATATCTATAACGAAGTCGAAAGCAAATTGCGGAACTATGGTTGTACACCTCATCACTTATTTCCACACGGTGTTTTTAAGCCGTTGCACTACACAACTAGCATGGCGTAAACGCAGCCAACGGAAAAACAAACACATATTATGTGTTGTCGTTAGTATACATTTTATTTTCGAATACTGAAATGGAAATGCTTGGAGAAGAGTTTGGGGACATGAGTCCCCAACAGCTTGCTGCCCCTGTTAATACTGTGGAGGTAAGAGGGAAAGCGGTTCTGAATAAGTTTTCTTTGCACGCGAGGATTCTGTCATGCCAGGTTATATTAGTATGCACAATTTGAGTTAACCTAACTTTCTGACACCCTACATTTTTAACAGGAAAAATGGAAACTATTACCAGCCTTTTTGAAGGTAAGGGGTTGTTCTTAATAGTATATACTATTACTCATGACTGCATTAACTTAGATAAAATACCTTAGCTAAAGTTAAATGAATGCACCGAAATGATGGTTAAACTTTAGTAAATCTTTTGATGAAAGAGTTATTTTTTATGTTTAATCATTGGCTCTGCTTTACCAGGTGAAAGGCCTGGTAAAACAGCATATCGACTCCTTCAACTACTTCATCAATGTTGAGGTAAAGAGGAGAATTATTCATTGTTATCTTCCTGGATCATATGAATGTCTCCGGTTCATACATTGTAAGGTTTAATCACACATCAATGAAAGCTTTATAATTGTCCCTACAGATTAAAAACATAATGAAAGCAAATGAAAAGATCACAAGTGATGCTGATCCGATGTGGTACCTTAAGTAAGCAACCCTTTGTTTTATAGTTTAATTGTTTTAACAGCAGCCTACCTCTCTGTCCAAAATATAATTTTTCAAAACATCTTTGTTATTTTTTTTTCTAGATATCTCAATATCTATGTGGGCATGCCGGATGTAGAGGAGAGCTTTAATGTTACCAGACCTGTGTCTCCTCATGAGGTGAATTTGTTTTTTAAAGGTTGGCGTAGTTATGTGAGCATGTCATCCTGTAAGTGATTGCTGGAACTCAGCAGTTAATTAAATCTGTTATTAAAAGTGAGTGCCTTTCTTTTTAAGTGTCGTCTGAGAGACATGACCTACTCAGCCCCAATTACTGTCGATATCGAGTACACCCGTGGGAGTCAGAGAATCATTCGCAATGCCCTGCCCATCGGAAGGTATCACACTTTCTCCTCTTGTTTTCAAATCAAATTTATTTGTATTGGATGTTTCAAACACGTAGACAATTCAATGTGCTTTACACAAGGCAAGCAGACAAATACAAGGAGGAAATAAGAGACCAAGAAATAAATCAATTGTTTTCATGCAAGAAGATTGCTAAGAAGCAACAATTCAGCCTAATGCAATCGATAGTAATAGACCTGTTTCAGATGACCTGAGGGGTCTAGAAGGTTCAACTTGTATTAGTATGTCGGTAATGTATTTTGTCCCCAACTTATTTATTGGCTTGTATGTAAGCAACAGTATTTTAAAATCAATTCTCTGACACACAGGCAGCCAGTGTATTTCTTTGGTCTTTGTATAAATCTAGCAGCAACATTTTGAACAAGATGCAGTCATCTTAGCATGTTTTAGGAATACATGAGAGAAGACCATACAGTAGTCCATCCTACTAGCAATGCCTAGGTTTTTTAGTGGAACTGAAATATGTAGTAGCTCTACTTGTGCTCGTTGTATTTTTTTGATCATCGAATGTCTACATTTTGAATCACTTTTAACAGGATGCCGATCATGCTGCGCAGCTCCAACTGTGTCCTCACAGGCAAGACCCCCATTGAGTTTGCTAAGCTCAATGAATGCCCTCTTGACCCAGGTATAGTATAGTGAAAAATGCCTTATCATTCAAATAATAACTTATTTAAGCACCTACTGACATAAAAATGTTTGTAAATAGTTATGTCTCAAAGCTCTGAAGCATCCGAACAGAATAGTTTAAAGTTTATAATGTTGCTTCTCTCCTCCTGCAATCTTAAGGGGGCTACTTCATTGTGAAGGGTCAAGAGAAGGTCATTCTTATCCAAGAGCAACTGTCTAAGAACCGTATTATTGTTGAGCAGGACAGAAAGGGAGCAGTTGGAGCATCAGTTACGAGGTACTCCAAAGCGCCTTTTTCCACAATGTCTTTTGGTGACAAGCTGATAGTTTTTAGGTTGTAGGCATCTTGTGTCATGGCAATAGACATAACATTACCCTTGTTGTCCTCTTATAGTTCCACCCATGAAAAGAAGAGTAGGACAAATATGATTGTCAAACAAGGTCGATTTTACTTAAGACACAACACACTCTCGGAAGATGCCCCCATCGCCATTATATTCAAGGTATGACTAGCCTACACAGTTCATGGTTTAAATGCATTAAATAAACTGGTAAAGCATTTGAAGTACATTTTCCAGTAGGGGGAGCAGTAGGACAACTAATTGAGTTGAATTGGCTGTTTGTTTAAAAGTCAGTTTATAAAATGTATGTATCTTTTCAGTATTTCTTACACCCCTTCTATTGAGAAAATATATATATTTTCCAAATCCCCATTTCATTCTGCATTTTCAACTATATTGTGAATGGATCAGCTTTCGGTAGCATCTCTGTTTCCGAGTTGGATCTCAAAGCATCTCAAAAACGTGTCAACTGGGTCTAGTTTAGTGCTTGAGTTGCACTCATTACCCCTGAGGTATATTTGTCTGCTTGATTTGTTTGCTCTGCACTCATGCAGCCTGAGTGAAATCTACCCAGCCCCCACCGTGGTTTGCTGAGCTGCTGCACAGTGCTCCAGATGCATTGTGATCCAGCCATTTCCATTCTCACAGCACCCCATTTACATAAGCAAATGTCAGACAACCTTGTAACTCCCGCTTGACTTGTCATTTCCTTCGAGCTCCTGCACTACCTTGTATTCTGGTTGGAAATACCCCAACCACTGCTATCCTCCCTATTCCGTTCCATCCTCCTGTTAACTTCTATTTGAACTCTGATCCTTCTTGCAATGCTTCTATCCCCACCATATCATCATAGATTGTCCTTAGTCTCTAAATTCACTCTCCCATAACTTTTACAGTGTCACTAGAGTTTTCTTTCTTACAACTCCATCCCCTCCAACTCAGGCCATGGGTGTTGAAAGTGACCAGGAAATTGTCCAGATGATTGGTACTGAGGAGAATGTAATGTCTCACTTTGCGCCGAGCCTGGAAGAATGCCAGAAAGCCCAGATCTTTACCCAGACTCAGGTACAGTTCCCTGTCAGAACTCACTAGAATTGTAATTTCCTTCCAGTTTGATAAAATAGAACTTCTAGGCCACCTGTGTAGCACAGATTTTAATTTAATTGTGTTAGACCAATTATGAACTCGTAATGCACTCTTTTCAAAATGTTAAATTGTAAATTTTCATAACAACCAAGCGCTCTATTTGACGCTTTTACCTATTACAATTGCCTTGCCTCATTTATGTAACTGCCTTACAGGCTCTGAGATACATTGGGAATAAGGTACGAAGACAACGTATGTGGGGAGGGCCCAAGAAAACAAAGATGGAGGAGGCTAGAGAGCTCTTGGCTTCTCTTATCCTAACCCATGTCCCAGTAAGTAAAGATTGGTTGTTGAATGTTATATCTAGTTCACTAAAGTTTATTTTCTTGTAACTTTCATTACTTAGACTCAAAAGCTAAGATTAGACAATTATTTTGCGCAGCACCATTTTTAAACTTCAATTCCTGTCCTTTTCTTAACTTTCTCCAGGTTAAGGAGTTTAACTTTCGAGCCAAGTGTGTCTACCTGGCTGTGATGGTTCGCAGGGTGATCTTGGCACAAGGTTCACACAAGGTGGATGACAGAGACTACTATGGAAACAAACGTCTTGAGTTGGCTGGACAGGTGAAGACACATCCCTATGTGTAACTGATGCACCAAAATGTGTACCTCTGATCATCTGTCAAACAGCATAAGCTTTGTCCTTTTTCATTTCTGTTTTAGATTTAAAGACACTGAAACAGCTGTATAATGTTTGCACATATGTACACACACACACACACACACCTCCTTTTAGAACTGATCACAAGCCAGTGGTCGGGGGAAAACAGGCTGTGGCAGCCCTGATCTGTCACCTGCGCCTTTGTCTCACCCTTTCTCCTTTATTAATACTCATTATTTTCCTCCTGCTTTGTTGTTTCTTATTTTGTTTTCCTTCCCATTCCTCTGTTCGACTCCCCGGCTGTCTTTGTCAGGGGAGAGATATGCAGTAGAACCAAAATCCCAGGGCCAGGGAAGCAGAGGGTTTTCTCTGCGGCATGACAATAGAATGGCCGCCTTTACTGGAGCGATTGAGTTAATCCGCAGCCCTGGCTCTGATAATGTAATTACTGCTGTCTTAAGGCCTTTAATTCGCCTCCTCCCCCCTACCCCAACCTGCTCTGGGTGAGGACTGAGGAGCAGGGGGGAGCACAGAGCCTCCTTTCAATAGGGGGCTTATACACTCCCAACGCCAACAATCTCCACACTCTCCAATTATGATTCCCTGACATTCAACTAATTGGCCCGGCTGCACAACGGAAGCTTAATTTCTTTATTAATTTCAGCAGCGCTGCTTGTTTGTTTTGATGTATGCTAATGCGTTAGTTTGGTGGGAGTTGAGGGAGAGGTGGACGCCTTACTGAGGAGGAGAAGGACCTGGGATAGAGGCCAGGTCAGGCTTATCACGGAGCCGGCGCACCTGCTTATTAAATCTTCTTCTACCCGCCGCCGCTCTCTGCTGATATGGGATAGAAACAGCTGGAACAGACCAGGAGAGTTGGTGATCTGTGAGTTTCACTGTGATGGCTATCTTCTCAGAACTGTCACCGCTGTCCCTGGGTTTCTTCCAATTTGGAAACTCTCGACTTGTCTGTTATCAATTGGCTAGTTGTTAGTAAGTACGCCACCATAGTGTGTCTGGGTCGACAGATGGATTCCTATCAAGTCAACCTTGTCTCCTAGCAAGTTGGTTGTTATGAGTAAGCCTTGTATTTATTTTGAGACGTTTAAATGTCCTTCATTAACTCTGTTTCCTGCCAGCTCCTGTCGCTGCTGTTTGAGGATCTGTTTAAGAAGTTCAACTCTGAGCTGAAGAAGATCTCCGACCAGATCATACCCAAGCAGAGGGCAGCGCAGTTTGATGTGGTCAAACACATGCGCCAGGATCAGATCACCAATGGCATGGTTAATGCTATATCCACGGTTAGTATATTGTACCAAGTATCTTCAAGATGTTTTAAACCAGGGTCCGAGTCATAATCTGAGCTTTGTGGGGGTCTCTAACGTTAGTGGCGGAGATAAATAAATAACAGCTTAACCGGTGCACTGTATTGGCGACGCCCACAGATATATGACTTTACTGCTTTCATGGGAGCTCAGACCCCTCCTTATGGGAGCTCAGCTCCCACTGGCTCCCACATAACTCAAACCCTGTTTTAAACCCTACATAATTGTGTATTGGAAGTCACCTTCATTTCAAATAATACAATAAAGTTTTCGAGCAGATAAGTCTGACAATAAACATCGTATTGAAGTGTTGCTCATGGTCTCTTTTGTGTCAACCCAGGGAAACTGGTCCCTGAAGAGGTTCAAAATGGACAGACAGGGCGTGACCCAGGTGCTGTCGCGCCTCTCCTTCATCTCGGCCCTGGGCATGATGACCAGGATCTCCTCCCAGTTTGAGAAGACCAGGAAGGTCAGCGGGCCTCGCTCTCTGCAGCCCTCCCAGTGGGGCATGCTGTGCCCCTCGGACACCCCTGAGGGAGAGGTGAGCAAGTCCCCATGGCCCCAGGCCAACCATGTGACCTCTGCTGGTGCCCCTGAGAAGGAAGGGGTCATGTTAACACTGCCTCTGGGTGAAAGCAAACCGTGATGCATGGAACAATGGCTGCAAACCAATAATTACTTTGAAATGACCAGATACTGTGGATTTGTTTGTGTCTCAGACATTTTAACTTAGCCTGTTTTGCTTTTTGTTCTGATATACTCATGTTTGTGTATAGATAGCCATTTATATATTAGGTTTTCACTGTACGAATGTAATGTGTGGGGCAGTAAAGGCTTGTGTTGTAATATAATGTAATGTAATATAAATGAGGTATTTTTTCTTCCATGTCTTCTGAAATGTTGTGTTTTTTTCTAGGCTTGTGGTCTGGTGAAGAACCTGGCCCTGATGACTCACATCACCACAGACATGGAGAACGGCCCCATTATCAAACTAGCCTTCAACCTAGGGGTGGAAGATGTCAACCTGCTGTGTGGAGAGGAGCTCTCCTACCCTAGCGTCTTTCTCGTCTTCTTAAACGGTGAGGCACATACACACACGCTTACACAGACACATTAAATGTATACTCAAAAAATAATTACTGGTTCCTTCTCTTAAGTAATTGATTACTTAAAAGGGCTTAGAATATAATGCTTCAGAGTTTGAAGCTTTGTCCAGTTTACAGAAAGCAATTTAGCTGTTTATAAGGTGATAGATAAGTCATTAATTTTGTGCCGCCAGTAGGTATTTTGCTTAAGACAGGGCTTGGCCCATTAATTATTGTATATGTTTTTTAAGACACTGATAACTGTCAAATTATATTAGCTGCCACAGTGCTTAATTAATTAGCAGCAGCAGGTGTCAAAGCCTTACTGAGCGTGCTCCCAGCAAACTCAGCCTCACACACAGGCAATACGCTGTGCCTTTTCTAGTCTCTAGTCACTTGTATGAAAGGTTTGATATCAGCAGAACCCCTGGGGTTTGGGCTGTGCACACACCAGCTGCAGGTCTTGTATGGCTTTAATGCAGTAAACATTAACATATAAGCATAGGTTAATGAGTAGTTAATGCATCCCTTTTGTGTTTGTTTGTGGATTGATTTTCTTAGGAGGGAGACTTTTTGTGTGTTTTGATACGCCTTATTGTAAGAAGGTAAAGTTTAAATTACATGTCTAAATTAAATATTTCTGTGCAATCTACCCAGGTAACATTCTTGGTGTGATCAGAGACCACCACAAGCTGGTGAACACCTTCAGGCTGATGCGCAGAGCAGGCTTCATCAATGAGTTTGTGTCCATATCTACTAACATGACAGACCGCTGTGTCTACATCTCTTCTGATGGGGGGCGTCTCTGCAGGTAAGTCCTTGGACAGTACAAAGGGGTGGCAGAGCAGCCCCTGTCAGCTATTGAGGCCTAGACATAAGATGTTGGTATTTAGATTTTCTGGTAATGGTGACTTAACTTAACTTAAATAAAATGCAAGAAGGCTTAAGCACAACAATAAAATCTGAGCAATCCTCAAAACAAAAAAATACATGCGGATACAAAGTAAATGCGGATACAATTATCCGGATATCATTCTTGCAATTCCCAGTAACTTAATTGTTAGCATTTATTAGCAATTAGTTCTGCATTCGGAAAAACTATTTTGATTCAGTTCTGTTCTGATAAGTTGATCAGAGGCTTATTTTGTCCAAATGGCAGGTTCATCTTAAAAATACCCTTACCACTTTATAAGTGTTTGAAAACTAAATAAGAGGACTGATTAGTGAAGCAGTACTTTGATGTAGTTAATTGAATTATAATTGAAATGGTAATGATTTGTGATTTTCTGCTTTCTCAGGCCATACATCATTGTGAAAAAGGGCCAGCCGATGGTGAAAAACAGACATATTGAGGAACTGTCCCAGGGATACAGGTGATACAGGCTAGCGGAAAATATTTTTTATCAAAGCTTTTGCTCAAGCCGTGTACACTCTTGATAATATTATAATTTGAAATTGGACAATTACTATGAGTATATACTGATAAAGGTAAATAAACACATTTAGAAATTAGATTACCTAGTTGACGGTCGATGACCAGTGTGTTTCTCATAAGATGATGTTCTTTACAACAGAACCTTTGAGGATTTCCTTCATGAGAGCTTGGTGGAGTACTTGGACGTAAATGAAGAGAATGACTGTCAGATTGCCCTTTATGAACACATGATTACAAAGTGAGTAGGTGACAGCAGGTATCAGAACAGCCTGGGTCAAATCATTTGTGAATGTCCCAATTGTTTTTCCTCCTGTTATTGTATAATGCTTATAGTAATAACACCTACAAGAAAGTATAGTAGTATTATTTTAATATAGTGCTTTTTGTAATCTATGGTTTATTTTTGCATTTGATTAATCTATAAGTGTACATTTAAGTGATTGTATTTCTTGCTATTATTTTGTGTGTTTCTTATTCTAGATAGTACCCCTGAAAATTTGGAATCTATGGCGATATGCTGGGGTACATTTAAGTGATTGTATTTCTTGCTATTATTTTGTGTGTTTTTTATTCTAGATAGTACCCCTGAAAATTTGGAATCTATGGCGATATGCTGGGGTAAATAAAGGGTAATAATGCATTATTTCTGCTTTTAATTGTCACAATTACATTTTTGCTTAGGGATACTACGCACCTGGAGATCGAGCCTTTCACCCTACTAGGTGTTTGTGCTGGCCTGATCCCGTACCCTCACCATAACCAGTCCCCTAGGAACACATACCAGTGTGCTATGGGCAAACAGGCCATGGGTAAGATGACATTCCAGTCTTACTGGCATCCGTTTACTGGTTACAGTAGTTGGCTCCTTTGATCAGCACTCTGTCCCCAAACATCCTCTGCACAGAAACAAGTTACCAGGGTGCGTACACAAACACACACTTATCACAATTAACCCAAATCCTTACATTCCCCCGCTAAATGATTTTAGATTTTCTATTCCTGTGTTTTACCCACACCAGCACACTGTGCACTATTTTTGGTCAGAATTCATTTGTGAGTGTGATTGAATGTCTTTGTGTGTTTTTGTCAGTCTGTATGCGCATGGACATCAAACATGTGGTGCTTGCGTAGGTTCTCCATTGTGCTGTGTGTGTGTGCGGAGGCCCTTTCCCTGCCAGTCACCCAGAGTATCATTAGCAATTCATTGTGTCTGCTCTGGCGGTGCTCAGGGGGTCAGTGTGCTCAGCTGCAAAAGACCACAGAGTGTGCACCCTAAGCTCCCTGGTAACCAAAACTTCCCCAAACGACCCTGCTAACATTCGTAAGAGCCCCCAAACGCCCCCTCCTCCCTTCCACCATCTTTTCAAAACACTGCGACTGGAACTATATTTGGCCCAATATCCTCTGCCTTGTCTGTTTTGTGTGGACGGCCCTATACATGTGCAAATCTGGCTGTGTGGCCCGGGCCTATTATCACAGACTGTGCTTGTAGCCTGATTGTGAAGTAATAGCATCTGACAAATGTCAAGGCCTCCAGGGAGGCCAGCCATTATGCCCTAACCTGGCCGTCTCCTTTCCTCCCCTTCCTAAACCTGCAGCACAGCTCAGAGGAGATCCTAGCTCAAACCCAGGCCTGGCCCTGTTATCCTGATTATCCTCCTCACAGAAACAGGGATAGTGTTCTATGCTTTGCTGATTTAAGATAGACATATTGTACTGTATTGTATTGTTGTATTGTATGTCTCCTCTTTTAATCACACCCTACAATAAACAGAGTCGTGTCTAGAAACTGTGTTGTAGCATTCTTTCAACTCGATTGTGATCTCTTCACAGGCACTATAGGCTACAACCAGAGGAATCGTATTGATACGCTAATGTATCTGCTGGCTTACCCCCAAAAACCCATGGTGAAGACCAGGACCATCGAGCTGATAGACTTTGAGAAGCTACCGGCTGGCCAAAACGCTACAGTAGCGGTGATGAGCTACAGTGGCTACGACATAGAGGACGCACTGGTCCTCAACAAGGCCTCGCTTGACAGGGGTGAGCTATAGAAGTCTTAAATCCACAAACAAGCTGTTTGCAAAGTAATCAGTCAATACGAGTGCCAATACAAAGTGTTGCTGAGAAAAGGAACATTTCAAAGTGTATTGAGCATCTAACTTTAAACATTTCAGTAGATGCTTTATGTCCTATTAAAATTGTCTCAAACTGAATTCTGTTGGCATTCTACACAACTAAGCCATAAATCCATTTAGTGTAGTTTGACCTACAATGATGAAAGAGAAAGGACAATACCTGACTCTGTTTCTTTGCAGGATTTGGCAGGTGCCTTGTCTACAAAAACGCCAAGTGTACCCTGAGGCGCTACACCAACCAGACATTTGACAAGGTGATGGGTCCCATGCTGGATGCTGCCACACGCAAGCCCATCTGGAGGCACAACATCTTGGATGCTGATGGCATCTGCTCCCCTGGTAAGAAACTTTATTCAGCAGCACTAATGGGGAATTAGGAAAACCTCACAGAGCATCTATCTTCTAGACACTACCTCAAAGATGTATGAATGCTTACAACCTGTTGATCTACAAACATACTGAGAATTGTATTAAATAAAACAAAAAATATTATAAAGAACAATACCTCTGGCACCTGTGCATTATGCTGTTTCCCTGATGATGATTAAGTTCCTGTTATTTCTTCATACATAGACATCCATGTTTTAATTGCGTAGTTTTCTGTGTAAATGCACTATTTAGCTTGCAGTCGCTTGGTTTGACTTATCTAACTGAGGCTGCCAACATGTGTGTCTAAGGTGAGAAGGTGGAGAACAAACAGGTGTTGGTCAACAAGTCCATGCCAACCGTCACCCAGACACCTTTGGAGGGCAGTGCCCAGCCAGGCCAGCCCCAGTTTAGAGATGTCCCTGTTGGGTGAGATCCAGTCCTGCCCTCTTCTGCACCACATCCAGACACAATGCTACTACATTAGATATCTGAGGACTTGGGGATGTATTTATCCAATTTGATATTGGATGACCTGTACCAGTCTTGTTTGAAAACACAAGGTTTTCCCTCTCTGTAGGTACAAAGGGTCAACAGACTCGTACATAGAGAAGGTGATGATCTCTTCGAACGCAGAAGACGCTTTCCTGATCAAGATTTTGCTGAGGCAGACCAGGAGGCCAGAGATAGGAGACAAGTTCAGCAGTCGGCATGGCCAGAAAGGTATGCAGACCAACTCCAATATGAAACTGGTGTGCCAAAGACATTACACATTTCACACTTATTAAATGCCAACAAACATCTTCAAACGTATTTTGCAATCAAAAGAATTTTGAAGTCAATGTTTACTGAAATACTGTCATCTTTTTTTTCAACATTTCGTAGGTTCCATTTAAACATAAATCTTAAACGTAATCCAAACACATGAGCTTTGAATTGTTTGTGAGACTGTTTGGCTGTCTCACCACAAGAGATATGTTGAGTCAAGTCCCATAGCCAGTTGCTTCACTGCAGGCCCCCTCTCTATCTTTCGAGAGCTGCTTTTCAATTAATTGGCTCTTTGTCCTGTGCCAGACTATGCAAATTTATTACACCCCAGCAGCATTCTGCCGCTCATGGGAAAAGTGTTTACAACCGCCATTGTTTTGCTCCGCCTCCCCTATAGAGGGCCTGTATGATGTTTTAATCAGAAAGCTGAAAGTGGCGCCATGCATAATTTACTCACTCCATTAACAGGGCGACCATTGGGCGGTCAGCACAGGACAGGACAATGTCCTACTTCTCAGATAGAGGAAAGGAGAGGGGTCGCCCTGGGGTTAGCAGTAGACCTGCCCTTTTTGACAGGATAGAAAAGGTGTTGCTAAAAAGGAAGAACTTTGCCATTACTTTGTGTCACTGCTAAATGCCTAGTTTCAAAAGTGTATGCCAATGTTGTAAAGATACTTTGAGGTGAAATGTAAAGTAGTTTATTTTGGCTCTGGTCCAGACATTCACTGTACAGTAGGATTTTTTACCAAATTATCCTGTCCACTAACCTGCAATTCCATGTAATCCTACAGGCATACGTTTTTCTTCATGTTTTGTTTACGTTCTTAGCCAGTTTTGCTCAACATTGCTTATTAAATCATATGCTCTAGGTTCAGCTACTCGTGACTAATAAAGAATAAGTTAATTATTTACTGGTCATACACACATACACTCACAGCTGTGTTGGCTGTGCAGGGGCGGTGGGGTGTAGGAGTGAGTGGTGGGGGGGCCATTGTGTGGGCTGTATGGGGTGTGATGGAGGGCTCTGGACCCTCGCTGTTGTCTTGCCTTTCTCTGCCGATTTCATGCCTCTTTTATCATTCACTTTCACACAAAACAAACAACACAGAGGATGTCTGCTATGGGAACACTCTCTCTCTCCCTCCCTCACTCCCTCACTCAGGTTTTCCTTTTTAACAAACGCTTTTCCCTTAACTCTAGCCCATTCTAGTTTCTTGTCTTTACTTTTCCCCCCCTTGCCTCTCTTTCATCCCCTAATATTAAAATCCCTTTTCCCTTCCTAACCCTTTCCCTTTTTCCTATTCACTGTTCTTACACTTTCTCTTTTTCTGTTTTGGCTCTTCCGTAATTGGCGTCTCTCTCTCTCTCTGTTCCTTCCTTCCTGGTGTTGGATGAGTTTCCCTCTCTAAAGTGCCTGTGCCCAGTTAAGCACTGTTTTAGAGAATCAGCCGCGGTCTATGTTGTGTGGGTCACATGCTGGAAAGTAGTCCATTTTTCCCACGTGCAACGATTTTGATTTCTCCTCTTCAGTTGATCCCCCCTTCATTTCCTCTGTGTTGGACTGAAAGTCACGGATGTGTAATCCCGGCCTCTCTGTCGGGCTCAGCACCTTTCTCCACTTCCTGCTCCCTCTCGTCTCCTTTTTCATTTGCAAATGGGTCTACAATCTGTTTGCCTGAGCCCGTTTTGCAGCCCCTCAGCAAACATTTGCACTCACACTTAAGACTCCCAGCTACCGGGACCCTCCTCCCCCACATCATGTGAATCTACAGTGCAACCTGCCATACCACATAAGTATAGAAATGTTTGGTTAATTAGGGCATAACACCTTGCTAGCAAATGTACAATTATTTAACCTATTAGCTAGACTAATCAGGGTTGTTTTTGACCGGTTCTCCTGGTTTACTTTCTTTAACCATCCCCTCAGGTGTGTGTGGCCTGATTGTCCCTCAAGAGGACATGCCATTCTGTGACTCTGGCATCTGCCCTGACATAATCATGAATCCTCACGGATACCCTTCCAGAATGACGGTAAATCTCTTTGACTTGGTAAAAACTGACGCAAAGGTTTGCTTGATAAGACTGGAATGGCTTCACTTCCATGACTGTGGTTTGTAACCTCATCCAAAAGACTGTAGCTTCCATTCATGTTCTTGCCGTTTTTCTCTCCCTGTTATCCACCAGACCCATAGTCACAACAGTTGCTGTGTTGACCCTCACTCCTAACACATTTCTATTGGTCCTTCTGAGATAAAGCTCTCATTATCTGCATGACTCAATTCTTTAGGTTATCATTGGCTTCCAGAACACACGTCCATTGACAACTCGTTGGCAGCAATCTTATTGTTAACCAACAGATATTTGTTGCCTTGGAAACAGCTGCTGGTAAACTCAGCTGCAACCGGTAGTCAGAGAAGACATGTCAATCAAAAACGGGAATTAACCTTTTTATTTGAAATATTTAAGTATCAAAACATGCATATGTGATTCCAAATTAAGTGAATTCTTTCCTTGTATGTTAGATTTGACCACCTTCTTACCCATAACCCTCGTACAGTCATGGCTCTGTATTACACATGCAGTAAACTTTTATGATCCTATCGGATAGAGTAGTCCCTCCTTTTCCTTTGCTAACTGTGTCTCGAGTTGTCATGGATCAGACACAGCAATGTTTGCATAACCAGATTTAGAATGGGAGTAGGTGTACCTTTCTGTAGGAGGGGGTCAGTGGTCAGGGCTCTTGCTGCTTTTGACCTCAGTACAATGATTTAGATCTGTCACATTCAGAAGGCTAGCCAGAGGGCTAACAGCTAGTATTTTGATTGTTTACTGTCCTAGGTGGGGAAGTTGATTGAGCTGCTGGCTGGGAAGGCAGGGGTCCTGGATGGCCGCTTTCACTACGGAACAGCCTTTGGAGGCAGCAAAGTGAAGGATGTATGTGAGGACCTAATCCGCTATGGGTACAACTACCAGGGAAAGGACTATGTTACATCTGGGATCACTGGGTAAAAAAAAATCCTCATCAACATCTAAATAAATGAACTTCCTAAAATAGCTTTTAAAAAATACTTTTTTTTTTATTTGTTTCCTTTTTACAGAGAACCCCTGGAGGCTTATATCTACTTTGGGCCTGTGTATTATCAGAAGCTGAAGCACATGGTCCTGGATAAGATGCATGCACGTGCTCGTGGCCCCAGAGCTGTTCTCACCAGGTGAAGCATCCTATGGAGGAAGTCACCAGCATCTTCAATGAAGCCACTGCTAGACAATGCCTTCCACACACAACTTCTTAGTTCCAATTCCCAGTCACCCTGTCGATATGCTGCATTTTAGAGTTGCATCTTTATCGATGTGTCTCCTCTGTGACTGTGCAACCTTCTAGGCAGCCCACAGAGGGGCGCTCCAGGGACGGAGGCCTCCGTCTTGGAGAGATGGAGCGTGACTGTCTGATTGGCTATGGGGCGAGCATGCTGCTACTAGAGCGTCTCATGATCTCCAGCGATGCCTTTGAGGTGGACGTGTGCGGCCAATGTGGACTGCTCGGCTACTCAGGCTGGTAAGTGTATTGTATTCCTGTTAGCTGTAGCGGTTTCCTTGTTATGTCTGTGGAATTAACCAAATTGAGCTTTCTAGTTTCACCTGTCAAAGTTCTCATTATTGAGACGATTGCCTTCATTGACCATCATTGTCCTGTTTCTGTGCTGCTCCAGGTGTCATTACTGTAAGTCTTCCTGCCACGTGTCTTCGCTGCGCATCCCCTACGCCTGCAAGC
Organism: Galaxias olidus; assembly: GCA_026901105.3. NCBI lineage: Eukaryota > Metazoa > Chordata > Actinopteri > Galaxiiformes > Galaxiidae > Galaxias > Galaxias olidus. The sequence continues at coordinate 133,708 of JAPMUY010002465.1, read as the reverse complement.
TTCTTTTCCAGGAGCTACAGTCCATGAACATTGTGCCACGCCTCAAATTGGCCCGCTACAACGACTGAAGATGAAACGGACAGGATTTGTATGGGGTAGCAAGAGAGATGAGTAAAACAAAGTTGCTGATCAAATTCTGAAACATTAAAAGCACTAACAAGGGGAAGGACTTTTGCAACAAATAATTTTCAAAAGCTATATGTTTTTTTTTTGTCTGTAGAACACCACTCAGTGTGTTTATTTTGTATTAATTGCTCTATTGTTTTATAGTCTTCCGTGTGTCAGTGGCTTTTGAAGGCACATTCCCTAAGAAAAATGTGTTTTCTTTCTAGGGTTGTGAATAATAAAGTGTGTATTAAGTGGTTATTCTCGTTGTGGGCAATATTACATCACTGCCTCTTTTTTTTGTGGTCTTTGGTCCTTTCATTTTAAGTGAATCAGTTTTAATTTCAAATGCAAGATTCCCTTTGATTGTAATTGGTAGACAGTGAGTAGAAGACTTGATCCAACAGAAAAAAAGTGTGTGAAGACCATCGAAAGGTATTTTACATCCTGATTAAGTGTCAATACACCACATCCTTTCACTAACCAGAGAAAAAAAGGGTTGTTTTGTGGCATGCCTATTTCTGTTTCACATCACATTTTAAATACCACCGACATGTACACAGCCACACACACAGCTCAATTAGAGCCCTTTGATTGGACAAAAGCGGTGCATATCCGTTTGTTTGGTAGATTGTGTAAGACCAGGGAGGGGTTGTGGGGCTCTATTGGCCACTGCACCTGTCCTACCTAATGAGGGTCTAATGAGGGGTTGACAGTGGCAGGATCGCAAAAGAGTGTCTTTAGAGAGAGAGACACTCTCTTCAGCCTTTTTATGACTTAAAAATTATCAGATTAGATCCCTATTTGAGAGATCAGCCATTAGGCCTGTGATGTGCAATTTTGTAAAGTTTAAGCTTCACATCTTCAAAAAATTCCTATGAACTCATGCTTTCTCCTGGTTTAATTAATTTGTAAATATTTTGCAATTTTAACCTTCTCCCAAAAAAACTGATGGGGCTGAGTATTTTATGACACATTGCCCTGTGGATGCAAGACGCACGCCTAGGTTGCAAAATGTGGCCTGCAATGCTTGTCAGGGAGTAAAGACAGTGTCCCCACGCATGCGCGTTGGAGGAGAAAGTACTCCATTGCCATCCAGCGTGGTGAGTAATTCAGCCATAATCCCCCTTTCTCTTCTCTCCCTCTTCTCCCCCTCTCCCGTGGTTCCATTCATATTCTAATCACAGCTTTCCCTTCTCCAGCTCTCAGGCACTCCATCAGAGCCCTCCCAGCCTCGGGCTTTGCACTTTTACTTCCCCCCCTTTGTGGCCAATGCCTCTTCTCAGAAGCACACTAAAATAAGGTTGCCACAACCAGAGAGAGCGGGGTGAAAATGAACTGTCCCCAAAAAAGTTTACATTCAAGAAAATACATCATTTTCATCTCTGAATATTTAATTTATACAGAGGTATTGTCTTATAACCCAGACAAAAATGTCATGATGATGTTTCTGCAGCCAAGAGAAAATTAGAAAATCAGGAAAGATACCAAAGCACCAACAAGTGTGCTGGGACGTGAGACAGGGACTTTAAATAAAATGTAGTGGAGGTGTGTGTGTTTGGAGCTTGGGGGTGTATAAACACATTAAATGCTATAATGGAGGCCACAGTGCGAGGATTGCGTAGATCTAAGCCTCTTTTTTTCTTGGGGAGGGAGCTTTTCTTATTCAAAACAGCCTCACAAAAGACTTCCAGTGAGCCTTGCCACATCCCCATCTGACTTGGGGCCATTCATCAGCCTTCGGAGCCTATCAATGACATGTCCCCATCAGGGCTCCTATAAAATCAGCCCCTTTCCCATGAAACATCAGCAAACATTTTGACGGGTCTGGCTTTCCCCCCGCTGGATTTCTGGAGCCCCCCCTCCTCCTCCTTCCTCATCCCCACCTCCCCCTCTCCAACACCACTACAACCACCAACACCACCCTTCTCTCAGCGACCCTCAGATCCTCAACATCTCCTGCGCGGACAGTGGTCACGGAAACGCAGAGTTCGAAAAAGGGAGACCTACTAAGGAGGGGGAGACGTGCACAAAGCCATTTTCTTGGACGAGCCAGTGTGTTGTTGATGGGAAGAGGATGCATTGTGGGCTGCTGGAGGAGCCTGATATGGATTCCACAGGTTGGTCCTACAACTTGCCTTCGTTGCCTAATGCCATGCAAGGATGTTTGGGGGAAGCAGCTTCTATTCTGGAAACCTTTTGCCTTTGGGCCCTCTGGAGTGTTGAGTTTTTGTACTGTCATTATAGAGAAAGTCTGATTTTATTTACTTACCTCAAGTAATTTGTTCCAAGCGTAAACAAATTGTCATTAGAAGTGGTATTGTGCTTTAATGTGAACATACCTTGTCTGCTCTAAAATAAATTACACAATTTGATTGTAAAATGGCAATTAGGCCTAAAACTCATCGGTTGGATTGCAGAAATCTTAAAGGTATTTCAGATTTTCACAAATATTGTGGACTATAAAAGTTAAGCGTTAATGTCCCCTTTTGATGTGCGTCAGTTACGCACCTGCTCTTAAGAAACAAGTTTAGAGCTAAGCAGCAATTTAAGTCGCAGGATAAAGTTGCATGATTGCGAACATTATAATAGTTTAAATAGAATTACCATGCCACTCAATGCTAAAATGCTTCCTTACATTTACCTAGATATAGGCTACATTGACGGTTTCAGAGTCAATTAGCCATATCTTTTGATATGTTTTTGTTTATCTTACTGTTTATCATTTAACGGATAATTAAGTAGATTAAAACCATCAACTTTTGTTTAACATTCAATATCATGAACTGGGAACTTTGTTAAATTAACAGTAGTTCAAAAATGGATATTTAACACTTAACAACACTGGATATTGGTTTTACTTGTAAAAACATGCATGAATTAGGCCTATCTCCGACTCGATTCGGCATAGATCTAGTTGATCAAAATTAATCCAATTATTTAGAGCCTCACCTTATCTGTTAACTATGTTACTCATGGCAAATGCTTCCATTACAACTCAGGATTAGTGCTACAAGGGAGACTCATGTTCACCTCAGTGTACTTACTCACCTCTGTGTGCTTACTCCATAATTTAGGATATGGATAGGCTATGGGCCCATAGCTAAACTAAGCAGTGTTATGAACAGAACATAATAGTCGACTATTATTACCAAGAGCCTACGCATATATTGACATATTATTACAGCTATTTATTTATTTATTTATTTATTTATTTGTAAAATGTATTTAACAAGGAACGAAGGTCCCATTGAGATTAAGAATCTCGTTTGAAAAGGAGTCCTGGCAAAGACAGGCCGCAGCACAGAATAGAAACAAGTATTTTCAAACAGATATAAAGAAAAACAGGCAATAGTTGTCAACAGTCATAGTTTGTTTACAGTCATAGTTTGTTATTGATAAAAAAAGATACATTTTTCATCGCTAGACGTCTAGCAGAATAGCTTACCCAATTAGGGTTGTGCTTGTATGGCATAATTTATATCTCATACTTTGGAACCACGTCATTGAGTACTTAGTATGCTGACCTATATTATGAGCACGAGCCACACATTCAGGGGTTGGTCGTTTATCCAGCGAAAATGTAGGAGTCACCAAACTTGAAAATCTCACTTCTCCTCCACGGTTCCCTCTAACGGGATGCAGCAGGTTGCCTTGCCAACTGCCAGTTGCTGGTGTAAGTACATGCTTAATTGTAATTGAAATTGAAATTTAAAACAAAATTAAGACTACGTGAAATATTGTCGGCTTTTTCACCTAAGAGATTATCAACAATGTATAAATTAGGCCTATTTCTTATGAAAAAAACGAATCGAACAATAGCTTTCAGACCAAGAAGTAATGCGCACGGGTTCAATCGAGTAAGTGTACGCGCTTATAGTTTACCCCCAAAACAATAAAGGATTCCTGCCGTTGTGGGTGAAAACATCTCAAAAAGAAGCACAGCTGCGTTACGGCCCAAACAATCAATTGTTCAATTGCCATGTCACATTACGCGACCTGCTTAAAAGAGAGCAGGCAGTAGGCAACTGATTTGCACTTGTTTGAATCAACAGCCTTTGGTCTGCTTCTGTGTTAGACCATAAGTAAAGAAAATGCGTTTAGCTCTACCACCTGTTGCAGTTGATGCTTAATGAAGATGTTGTCTAGCAAACTAGGCATATATAAAACTATATTTAATTAGACAAATGTTCATCCATGACACCCTTACAGCATGCCCAATCCAATAACCATAGATCCTATGTTATAAAATAGCATGTTGCAAATCGGTCGTCAATTAATATAATCAGTCTTTTAACACATTTATTTTGAAATGTTAGAATGAAAATAGGTACTTATTTCGCTATATGGTCTATGTTTTTAGAGAGCTGGATTGAAAGATGCCTCAACGAAAGCGAGAGCAAGCGGTATTCAAGTCACACTTCTCTGGGGAATATGTCCAATGAAGAAAGTAAGAAAATCCCATGTGAATGAACTAAATGCGTTTTTTGAGGGTTTTTTTGTTACAGTCAACATTTTAGTATGTATAGAGGAAAATCAAAGGCCCAGTTGGAGGAAACCATTTTTGCCGACATGATTTAGGCCTAGAGTAGGCATACATTTTATATAAAGAATTTGCATTGATAAAAAAAAGATCATAAGATTAGTCTTGCTCTTATTTTGTTATGAGTTAATTTGATGGTTACTGTATATCACTGGTTTAGCTATGATAAATAAAAATAAATTTGTCCCTTCAAGATGAGGAAAAAGAGAATAATCGAGCGTCTAAGCCTCATTCTACACCGGCTACTCTGCAGTGGTAAGTATTTGCCTATATACCTATTTAGCACAGGAAGTATTATTGTGTGAACAGACAATGCACTCGGATTCTGAAAATTGTAGATGAATAATTTATTTTTGATCATCTTTACATATGCATAATGAATGTGTCATGCATGTCATTGTCATTTAAAAGATATATTTCTATGAGGCTATATTGTTCAAAATTGATTTTATTGTAAATAAAGACATTTGTTTTTATAGGCATAGATTAATAATTTGTTTGAATTACCAAGTGCTTTGCACAATTGCTTCTACAGAGGCGATATTAAGTTCCTAATATGGCAGGTGCTCACCCTTGTGTCCAAAAGTATTTGAGAGAAGTTGTAGAAATGTTTCTGTTAACAACCTAAGCTTTGATTATACAACATATTTTAAACTAAACTTATAGGGATTGAGTGATAACAGATACATGAAGAGTTTTACTTTGTCATAGTTTGTTTACAGGGGTTGTTTGTCAGAATAAACATATAGGCCAAAAGCTATAACTGATAAGGCTGTAAACACATAGTTTTTTAAAGCTACTATTAAAATAGTAATGTCTAAAATCCCATATCCAGCAAGCACATTTTGTAGTCATCTAGAGTGACAGGTGTCACATTAACAGGCAAAGTACAGAAAAACACAGGGCATTACTTTAAAAAGAGGGGAAACAATGGCAAAAGCATTATAAAAAAACGTAAAAAGTCAAACTGCATTTAGCTACATTGTCAGTTATGGGTAGCCGTTAGCCAATTTCTATTTCTTATTTTTGTGTTCTTTCATGTTAATGTTTCCAACTGATGGCAGCATCTAATTTTTTATTAATTATTGAATTATATTTTCACGTAAACTGTAGTCACTTATTTAAGGAGTGTGAGTTTTTTATGCATGCGTACCAGCAGTCGTTTTTCCACAATTATCAATCAAACACTCATTATTAATGTTAATGATATCTGTCAACTGTGAAATGCTTAGTTAATTTGATATGCTGTCAATCTATTTAAATGCTTCTGAAAACGGTTTGATACTATACAATTCAGACCGTCATATTATTCCGAAATCATACAATCACAATGATTGTCAACGTCTGGTTAAACTGTTGAAACAGGTTTTATTAGAACAGATGGTGCCGGTGTCTTTGGTTTAATAGAGAAAATTTGATGAGGGATTGATAAAGGTGATTGTGTACTGCAGGCTGGAGGAGAACTATGAGATTGCAGAGGGTGTGTGTATACCCCGAAGTGCCCTCTATATGCATTATCTGGACTTCTGTGAAAAGCATGACACACAGCCTGTGAATGCAGCTAGCTTTGGAAAGGTAAGCCTCCATATTTTGTTTAGCAAATGACTCAACTGTTGTACAGAACATGTGCTATCTTACAACTGTACAATCAATGGCTGTGTTTGCGCTAAAACAGAACTGTATTCACATAATGGTTGAGGATAGATGCACATATTTATAAAGAAAGGTTTCTTACAGTTTGGATTGCTCTGGTACTTTTCAATGGTTTGGAGCTGTCCACTGGAGAAATAATATAGAGCCATAGGAAACTTGCTTGCCTCTTTTCCCACAATCTGGAGAAACCCCTCAATGCACCTACTTCCAGCCTCCCCCAATGCCCAGGATCCTGGCCCCCCAGCCCCTAACTCACCCCTCCCCCGTCACGTCCAGAGCTCCTGTCGGAGGATATTGAAAAAGAGAAGGGGCCTGGATTAATGTGTAATTAAAGGAAATTTGGAAGGGTGAGATGTTGCGGAATGTTAGATCAGTGGCTGGAGCAGTGTGGGGTGTCCTTTAGGAAGGCTTCATTGATTCAGGACAAAAAAACAAGAGAGGGCCAGGGCTGCCTCCCTGTCTGCTCATTTATCAAGCGGGGCCTGACAGAAACTTCACAGCTTGGCCTCTTTTTTCATCCCACACAATGGAGAGCTCCACTGTTTGCTAAAGTTCCTGCACTGGGAGTTGGACCAAGGAGCCAATCTCTTGGACAAAAAGAAAGTGAGAGAAAAAGTAGAGGGAGTCTGAGAGAGAGCGCAAGAGAGAGTGAGACAGAGAGAGAGAGATAGAGAGAGATAAAAAGAGAGGAGAGTTTGAGTTTTTTTCTGAGATAAAATAATATCCCTGAACGTGGCAACTAGTACCCTTTTCTCTCACACCAAGTTTAAACCTCCCTGGGGCAATTACTCTTTTTACATAGGTTATTATACCATGTTTATCCAATTCCTATTTGCAGAGTCTAGCCAGACTGTACCCAATTTCAGATTGTTCACAAATTTTTATTGGTTATTTAAATTTGATACCCTGAACAATATCCGCCACAACATGTTCCTTCTATATTTGGGGGGATTTTGGATTAATCAGACACAATGCTATCACCCATTTTTTCATTGTTAGTTTTGTTGAGTAAATATTGCTATTATGCTGTCCTGTAAATGGCAATTGTATTAATCCATATGCAACAAGTGCTCCAGAATCTCAACCATTTACAGCCACCCCCTTGGTCTTCTAATTATTTCAGATTATCAGACAACAGTTTCCACAACTAACAACCAGAAGACTGGGAACTAGGGGCCAGTCAAAGTAAGTGGATGTGTAAGGCAAAATTTGGGACACTTGGGATAGCATTTTTGGTCATAGACTAAGTTGCTTCCATTTTCAACGATGCACTACTTGTTCTTCTCAGGTACCACTACTATGGCATCGCAGTGAAGGAAAGCTCTCAGTATTATGATGTGATGTACTCCAAAAAGGGGGCAGCATGGGTAAATGAGACGGGGAAGAAGGAGGTTACAAAGCAGACAGTGGCGTATTCACCACGCTCCAAACTCGGAACGCTTCTGCCAGAGTTTCCAAATGTCAAAGACCTAAATCTGCCTGCCAGCTTGCCAGAGGATAAGGTAAACGGGACTTTAAAATGTCCAACCTCATAGCCTCTCTCTTTGCCATCCCAGCAAACCCATGCCCCCTCTGGCTCTAGCCTTTTATCTGGCCCAGGACCTTTAACGCACTGGGTTTTAGAGAAGGACCTTGAGGATTTATGTGTTGGCTCCTCAGTAACTCTTAATCTTTTGGGTAGATAATAAGATCCAGCAATGGACAAAGGACAGGCACTAGCTGTCCCGCTTTCAAAGGGGGGCCATGATTTTAAATGGTTTGTGTGTTGCTGATCTCTAAAGCCTGTTTTATATAACATTGTCCCGTATAGTCCTGTAACAGCCAGGTATTTATTGGTGCACATGTTTTGTGTGAGATTTATTTTCTTGTTTTCGTATCTCTGGCATAGCACCTTGCTACCGCCGCAAATGGCCTGTGCCACTTTCAATTTGTATTCATTCCTTTCTCTTGTCCAAAGGTATCAACTTTTATCATGATGTACAGAACTCATTGTCAGAGGATATTGGACACAGTGATACGTGCTAACTTTGATGAGGCAAGCCTCTTTTCTTTACTTGCCGTTTGTTAAATTATATTCAATTTCATCAGTCATACTTTTGCTGATATAATAGACAATATTGTGAGGATAACACTTGTCTGTGCTGTGTCTAGGTCCAGAGCTTCCTATTGCACTTCTGGCAGGGCATGCCACCCCACATGCTCCCTGTCCTAGGCTCTTCCACAGTGGTTAATATTGTTGGAGTCTGTGACTCCATCCTTTACAAGGCTATCTCTGGGGTCCTGATGCCCACCGTTCTTCAAGCACTGCCTGACAGGTGTGTGTGGCTCTTCTCTCTTTACCCACTTAGCCGTTTTTCCTTGGTCTATGTCATGGGATATTACAATGAAATGCTTCAGACAAATATTGTTGCAATAATAAATACTATCTTCAGGCAACTCATATCTGTGTGTTTTCAAGATTATAGGGCCTGTATTTTTCTGTTTGAAAGTATTGATCATGCGTGTGTTTTTCCATGTTGTTTTCTATTTTAATTCAGTTTGACTCAGGTGATAAGGAAATTTGCAAAACAGCTGGATGAGTGGCTTAAAGTAGCACTTCATGACCTACCTGAAAACCTGAGGAATATCAAGTTTGAATGTAGGTTTTCACATTGAAATACTATAAATACTAAATACTTCCCAGACATAATGTACATGAAAAGAGCACAAATTCAGGAAAAAATAAAACAACCTATATACAATAATGATACAATTTTTATTTTATCTCACTTAAATCCCAGTGTCTAGACGATTCTCCCAAATTCTAAAGCGGCAAACATCTTTAAATCATCTATGTCAGGTATTAATCTAAAGCTATCCTTCTGTAAATATCATCCACAGTAAAGCTTGTCTATTTTTGTTCTAATGAAGCATCTCTTTCTAGGCCTCAAGGACTGTGATCCACAGTGCCGACATCACGTTTCAGATGCTGGAGGATTGGAGGAATGTAGACATAAACAGCATCACCAAGCAGACACTTTACACCATGGAGGATTCCCGAGAGGACCACAGGCGACTTATAGTTCACTGTAAGTTCATGACAGTTTAGGAGGAGGTGTGTGTGTGTGTGTGTGTGTGTGTGTGTGTGTGTGTGTGTGTGTGTTTGCTTTTGTTTGTATGTATGTGAGTGTTGAAACATCTGCACATGCCTGTACTAAATTGCATAGTTCCCTTGAAATTAGTATTGTGTAGAAATGCAGTTTTCTCCCACACATTCAAATAAGACAATAACACAGTAGTAGATGTCAGCTGTATAACAGTCGTTTATGTGACCAGTGAAATCAAGCTAGAGACTACAAAGTGATAAAAAATCAAGCTATAATGTTGAGGACAAGAGGTTCAGTCTTCTCGGAAACGCCGGATGGAGCCTTCCCAACTCTTTTTAATTTTAGCCAATTAAAAGTCGTTAAAAATATGTGTGTGAAAATATTTGCTCTAGATCATGTTATGAGCTGTTTTGTATACAGTTTTTTCCTCATCATTCAACATTCGGTGGGCATTCTGAAAATTACACACAAGGGACACATTGTAAAATATATTGGTTGTGTGTAAACTATATATTTTTCCCCCTATTCCCAGTGTATCAGGAGTTTGACCGTCTACTAGAGGAGCAGTCCCCCATCGAAGCATACATCGAATGGCTCGATTCAATGGTGGACCGCTGTGTTGTTAAGGTCAGTAAGCCAACTACATCACTTACCAGTCAGGATTTTCACTTTTTTGTGTGAATGACCTTAGGGAGTAATACCTATTTAGTGTAGCTACAAAGTCCCTTCAAAAAGTTATTAGCGAAGGTTTTTGTTACTATTTTAATCTTTTGTACAGTAAAATACATTTTAAGTATTTGTATAACAAATCAATAAGGATTATGGCTCTTCACAAGAAGAACCTGCAGGCCACCCGTCTTTCCATGTCCTGCTGACACTAAGGCACTTGCGTTGCAATGCTCCTAGTTAATGATGTCTTCAAGGTTCCCATTTGCAGCCATTATGTTCCAGATATGGGCTTGTAAAATTTGGTTGCCCTGACAACGTATTGGACTCCCCAGACAATAGTTCAATAGGAAGGCGTGTCCCCAGGGGCAAATTAAATAGTTGACTTGTTGACATGTTTTTCGTTCCTGAGGGTTAAGCTCCAATCCTAACCCAGGGGTTAATTTTACCCTCACAATCCTACCCTTCCCCCTCTTTTCTCATGGAAATGTTCCCATTAGGTGGCAGGGAAGAGGTCCGGGTGCCTGAAGAAGGTGGCCCAACAGTTCCTGCTCATGTGGTCCTGTTTTGGGACTAGAGTCATTCGGGATATGACCCTCCACAGTGCCCCTAGCTTTGGTAAGTAGTTGGGTATCCGTCATAGGATTGTAGCATCCTTTAATGTGTCTTTACTGTCGCATATTTGTACACCATATCCCTGCTAATTATTTAGCCAGTTTTAACTGAAATCTGAACAAATAGCTTTGATCTGTATTTTTTTTATCTGTATATTAACACCAAACGACAGGAATGCTAAAAGTGACAAGTAAAATGGATGCCTTACCAACTGCCTAGTCTTTAGTTTACTAGCTGGTCGTGCATGACCAGGGGTCTGAAAGAGATAGGGGCCATAAAAAAGACAAAAAAAGCTCCCCTCCCCCCACCTTTCTTTCAGCCCTTTCTGTGAATATCAAAGACACAGCCGGTTGCGCTGTTTTGATAAAGCAGGACTCTGTGCGAAAACAGCTAATTAACAAAGGGTCCCACCTATCCCTAATGTGTGTTCGTCTTTCTATTTTATGACAAGACAATATTACACAACATTTGCTGAATAGCTCCTGGTATTTATTATGCACATGGGTGCTGGAGTGACCAGCACAATGACACCATTGTACCACGCTCACTCCCATACAACAGCCTCATATCCCATATGACCCATGGGTCAGCCGTCATATTTGGGGCATTTTCAGGAAGTATCCTGGCCTCTGCCTGCCTTAACAGAGAATGTCAGTCATTCTGATTCTGTAGTGACCATGATGACATGGTGTAGTCACTCAGACGTCAACTTGACGCTACACTATGTAAGCAGATTGTTGCTTAACATCAGACCAGTTACTGTTAGTTTGTTCTTTGTCATTGCCGAACACTTGTTTTAGGGTATCTTTGATCTTATCTCACTAAACATTAAGCATCTTTCACAACTCATGTATTGTCTGTCTGTATGTGTGTCTGTTTGTTCAGGATCCTTCCACCTGATCCACCTGATGTTTGACGACTATGTGCTGTACCTACTGGAGTCTTTGCATTGCCAGGAGAGGGCCAATGAGCTCATGAAGGCCATGAAGGCAGAGGGGAGCACAGGTAAGACCAGCTCTCCTGTCTGTTCAACCGAAATACTACTGAAACTACTATTAGCATGGAATTGTGCTTTAACTCCATAAATGTAATACCTTGTACAGGCATTTTTGATTATGTCAATTAAAAAAATTCCACACACACAGATGTGTAAGAAGACAAAACTATGAAATGGTTCAGACTATAATTGCAACCGGCTAACTGACCTCTTAACGTTATCGCAGCAGAGGTTGAGGAGGAGATGATGCTAACGGAGACCACGGCTACCTCCACATCCCCAGCACCTTACTCCCCAGCCAGGTCGGTGCACTCAGTGGGGGTTCCCTCTGTTAGCTCCCCTGCTGCAGCGCAGTCCCCTGAATACACGGGAGTCACATCAACCACAGGTGAGAAATTATCTGGTCTCCAAAGCAGAGACTGCAAGAGAATGTGCTGAGAATTTTCATTTAATTTGTTTTCATATTGGTTTATAAAATTATCCTGATAACTTTATGTATGATAAAATGTGGGGTTGCTAAGGGCAAGGCATATAGATTTCCCTTTGCCAATCCCTTTGTCTCTGTGTGTGTATGTGTGTGCCAGGCGCTGTTCAGTCATATACCTGGTCCCTTACGTACACAGTGACAACATCAGGTGGTTCACCTCCAGAGGGTGAACAGCAGCTTCCATGCATGCGCAGTGGTGCCCCAGTGCCCCCTAGCTCCGCTGCCCATCGCCTACCGGTCTACCCCCACAGAGATGAGCACGGGTAAGCTTTCCAGGGAATTTCATTGTAATGAACTTGAAATTTGTATGTGATCATAATGGATTATTTATTTAGTTTCCAAAATTCTCTGCACATATGGTAACTGGTTATCTGTGCTTCTACTAGGTATACTGGTACCTACAACTATGGCAGCTATGCCAACCAGCACCCTCATTCTATCCAAAGCCAGTACCCCAACCTGTCCCACGAGCCTGGCCTCCCAGCCCCCCTCCACTACCCTGCCTACCATCGCTCCTCTGCACAGGTCAGTTCTGAAATGTTCCTAAAGTCACCCTACTGCACCTTTGCAGCCACTGAAGTCAACAGTTACAGAACACAAACTCAGGCTGTTTGAGAAAATGCTATAGACAAAAGTGAGTTTCTGTGTTTTGAATATTGAAGCTACACTTGCTTTGTAAGTTAAATAGAATGCATCTGAGGATGATGGCGGTGGTTAACGTAATGCGTAATGCCTTTATGGGGGGCATCATACACAGTTGTATGAATTCTGCATGTTGACAGTTCTGATGGAAATGTTCTGTCAAGGGCTCTCCAGACTCCCCTGCCTTTGATCTGAGAGGAGATCAGCTGGGACTCAGCGGTCTTACTGTTTCAGAGCCCCTGAATCCCTTTCTCTACAGCGGAAACAGTCAGTGAAATGTGGCTTGGCCGGGCCCTAGGGGGAAGGCCTCTGCTCCATTTTCTCCCCTTCCGAGCACTAAAGAGTCTCTTCATCTATTTGAGACAGTGCACATAGAGTGGACCAGGGGGCGTTTATTAAAATATTGTTATTCAATGGTCTCTTTTCCAAGCGTGAACAAGAGGTCGCTGAGCCACCCGTCCTGTTCCTTGACCCATGATGACTGTCTTTTTCCGTGCCATTACCCTTCATAATAGAATTGACTGTGCTCTGTTTATATTTAGTCGCATAAGGGAGACTCTTACTTCCACTTTTTTCACCCTGGTCTGAACTTAAATCGGGCACAATGCACATGCTGTGTTTTAAAGAAGATGAGACAAATGGAACACTGTTGAATTCCACCGCGTCAAAAATATTTTCTGAGAGAAGCTGATGTGGTCATTGATGTTAGTTGTCCATCGCCCTGGGTAACAAAAATGTAATGTGTAAAACATGTAGTACTTAAAGTATTTTGATGTAGAATAAGTAAATGAGCTTTACCTGGTGTTTCAACCTGCTTTACTGTAAGAGTCAGTACTGTGGTTTTTGTCTTATAGCATGTTATTCATGTTACTATGAATATTAAACAAACAATAAACTGAACCTTCACCACTATGTCATCCTAACGTAATTTTTTGTCTATTTGCCAGTATCCACTTAACAGCCCGATTTCACGAATGGAGCCTTGCATAATGGGTGGCACTCCTCGGCTGCACCCAACACCAGTCACTCCCCGGTGGCCGGATGTCTCTCCAGTCAACAGCTGTTACACCAGCCCCCCTATGCACTCGTCCCGCTATGCCTCTGGAGACATGTACTCACCACTGGGCCCTCGCAGGAACTCAGAGTATGAACACTCTCAACACTTCCCTGGCTTTGCTTACATTAATGGAGAAGCCACCACAGGATGGGCGAAATAGTCTCCTCGTTTGAACTTAAAGAAGGTCCTATGGACAGCCATGCACATACAATGAGTCTGCCAAAACGATGGATGCAAATCACACACATCAGTTTTATTTGAAATATATATATATTTGGAAGCACCTAAAAAAAGTGTATCATTGTGACGAAGAAAAGAAAAGAACCGAAGTGTACAAAGAACCACAGGCTCTCAGAAGTGACACAACACGAAATCAGCCGAAATGTCATGGTTTTGCTTAAGTAGGTATTAAAAACTTTTCAACAGTTTATTTTTTAATAGGTGATTTTTTAAGTTGATATTTTTCCTTGCAGAAGTTAATTTTAAATTTAATTTTAAAGTAAATTTTTTTTATTTTATTGAAAGTTTCAAAAGGAAGGTAGACAGCAAAATCATTGAAAAAGTACAGTGCACCTGCCAAGCTGTGTCTTCTCTCATCACTCAACCTAGACCACTAATTTTTGCAAAGGATGCAACTCGTACACAGGGGGTTATGTCAGTTAAATCACTTAACGTCACTACTGTTTCTCTTTGTCAACATTGTGCACTTCATTGTTAGGGAGTTCCCTGACTGCACACATGCATTCCTATCAGAGACTTTGCAAGAGATGAGCTCTCGCTTGCAGACAGGCCCTATTGTATTAACTTAATTTTTCCCTTGGATTTGAGTAATGTAGATTGGTATTGGTATGGCCTCTTAGGAACATACATTGTTCTAAACATGAAAGAAATTTGATCATTGTGTCAAGTGTGCTTTTCAACCTTCTTTTTTAAAAGTTTGAGAGCTGTGCCTTAGCAAAACCAGGCTATGCCACAACAAAATTGTTTGCTGTGTTGGCTGGAATATATTGTATTTTATGTAACTTTGTAACATGGTGTACCTTTTTGTTTTCTGTGTTACAAGTGATATTTCCGATTTATTGTTTGTATGGGTAGTAAATAAACATTAACCTAGGCTTGTGTGTTTTATAATGCACTTAAAGCTATTGTGGACCTATTACCCTATGGGTAGGTAATAAAAGGGAAGAATATAAAAGTGTACGGTAACATACATGAACTCTAGTCACTTTTTATGTAAATAAAAGCACTCAAAAACATCTGTGGTGACTGTTAAGCTGTTACAGTTTAAATCCATATATGTATGTGGAATTATTTGTTGCCACATAAATCATTTAAAAAATCCCAAACAAAAGTCTGGACCTTATTTCTTCTAACTTTTTGTGAAACAAAAACTATTTATTTTGTATAACAATTAACAAATTAAAAAAGGTTTTGGCTAAGTGTAGTACCTCTTATTAAAGTTCATTAAGATGCAATGTAGACTCACATTGAAGCTTTTGTTGTATATTTATACTACATCACTTGCCCACCCTCCCCTACGCCATCTTGAGACCACAGTTGACAAAAGAGGTCTTTTAAAAATCTCCTGAACTGATTTTTTTCTTCTTCTATCACGCCTTTAATAGGGCATGCACAGTGGGGGCTGGGCAAGAAGATAGGGCCACACTGCGGAAAGAATTACATTTCTATAGAAAAGGTTTACCGCTGGGATGAGGTCACCACTCCATGCACTTCATTCTCCCAACCTTTGGCCTCATAGTGACCCCCTATAAAGGTTCTAATTTTTTTCTAGGTAATATTCCCTGTAGGATCCTGCTTACTAATCTGTATAGGTTCTACAAGTTTAAATCTTAGGCAGTCAGATGGGACAAATATTACCATAATGGATGTACCAGAGCCACAGTTTCCTGGTGTTTGATTCCACTTGTCAGCATCGTTCCGTCTGTAATGAAAGAGGGCCAGCATTGCTATAAAGGAAATCAAACACAAACATAGCTTACTTGAGCTGGCTACTTCCTTTACATTATTTAAAAACTTGTTTCTAAAGACCCTTGGCTTTACTATAGAGCAGAAAATTAACTAGTTTGGTAAATATCTGTACTTCACATTTCATGCCATGCCCATAAACCACGATTGTGCTCATGTCATGACTTCCTTCTTCGCCGAATGTTGAACAGAATGAGAACGTAAAAGTTTCAGGAGTAGGTGGGTAATGTAACGGGTGTTGCCATTATAACCAATCAGCAAGAGCTGCTTCTTCAGCGTGGATGGACCGTCAGATTTGGTTGTACCTCTTCGATGTGGTATATTGGTTTTCATTTATTTCTAACATAACATTTTTATAATGGATTTGCAAACTCTTTTATCACAACTCGAAACGAAAAAAGAAGATGAAATCGATTTTTTTTTGCATCAGTTTAACCGTGAGGTAAGGTTGGACCTTTCGTCCACTGATGTCAACCAAAACAAGTCATAGCTGATTAGCTAACTAGCAAAACCGGCTATCATCATTTTCATTTAGGCAAATGTTTGCAAAATCAACATATGAAATGATTCGATTAACAACTCATTGTAGAACTGCAAGTCTCGCTCCTTTGCCTTGCCTTTTTGGGCCACAACAATGTCAATGACCAGACTTCAACCAAGCGATTGACACATGCTAAGGCTAACGCTAGCTAGCTAACATAACTAATGTTTTTACAGCCATCATCACGCCACTGCATCACGCCTGCTTGCTAGAACGATCAAATGTCGTCAGCTAACAAGCTAATCATGAACTGTCATTCTTACATATTTTTCAGGATAGCTAACGGTTGGCAGTTCAAACCTGTTTACACGTAGTAATGGCGTTTATTTTTTTAACACTTTGTTTATTTGCTATACTGACAGGGTTTGATAAGTGTCTTTCTTCTCTTACAGAACAGTCAAACCTTCACCTTCGACCAAAAAGAAGAGAACCTAAGAAGTGTATGTACGAACTTTTTGCTTGTCTTAGAATTGTAGGGTCTATCGGTCTTATGGTAACCTTACAATTCTTCATTCCATTAATATTTTCTCTGTTTCCACATATAGAAACTATGTCAGGGTCTGCTGACAGTGTTGGGGAGGCCAATAAAACCATGTTGCCAGAGAACCTGTTTAGAAACTCTCCGCATCCTATCCAGAGACAAGCGTGTGCTGGGCCCTGTGGCCACCAGAGAAGGCATGCTGGTGCTGGCTGAGCTGGCCCGCCTGTGTGGTGGAAAGGAAGGCTGTGACCGCCACAGTTCCCATGCTGCAGAGGCCCAGTCAGAAGAGCAGGAGAGGGTAGTTGTGGAGGCATTAAAATGCCTGTGCAATGTGGTGTACAACAGTCCTGCAGCACAGCAGGTGGGTGCTGACGTGCAGCTTGCACGCGGTCTGTGTGCCCGCCTGAATGTTGCCCGTTCAGGGCATCACGAGGTGGGCCTATTCTCTTTGCGCCTGCTTTTCCTGCTCTCTGCTCTGCGACCTGATGTGCGAGGTGGCCTACGAAGGGAGCTGCATGCAGTTAGCCTCCTCACAGAGGTGCTGGAGCATACTCTGGATGTGCACTGGGTTGGACCTTTTGAGGCAGCACCTCCTGACCCTGTAGCTCTGCCGATTCCTGCAGAAGACAACGAACGAGCCATGGAGGCCCTAAAAGCACTGTTTAACCTCACGCTGTCTGACCACGGTGATGAGGTGAGTATGTTACTTGCTCAGCGTATGTTTATTTTGTGAAGTGAAAAAAAAAGCAGAGACCGCACACTGATTCTAGATGCAGATTTATCTTTTAACCACATCGTCTCGGGAACAATCATAATATTGACAATCATAATATTGGCCAACATGCCTTAGATAAATCTCACCAGCCAAGTATTATCTTAGATCATCAGATTATCATGCAAAATGTTCTATTTTATACAATTACAACCTTACACATCAACAACATCAAAATCTGGTAGGGAAATATTGGAATGAAATAATAAGACAACATTAAATTAGTAGGATTACTAAAACTCTTTTCAGGCCAAATCAGGCATTTACTAAAATTACCCCAATATTTTTTATTTAAACAGTCACTCTTCTAGACAGATACATTTTCATTGCGCACGGAACAAAAAGATGGATTGGCTGCCAGGAAAAGTTAACTAAAAAACAAAAAATGTTGCATCTGATTGTGTGTTGATTCTTTAGGTTCTTTATTTCAGGCTAGTGTGACCAAAATACACTTTCCAACCAATACTACGGGTCAGCTACATGACTATTTGATTTGGCATATTATTATACCTTTAATGAAAATGGTTTGGCCTGAGTAGGAATGATGGACAGCTATAGGGTAGACTGTTTTTCCAAAGAAGTGGGTGTAATGAAAAGCGCTTTACAAATAAAATGTATTATTTATTATTATCTTAATATTATGGGCAGTAACAGCAGTTTTCTCAGGATCTGTGTGAAGAACAATAAAATAACATAATTAAAGGAGCCCATTCCACATTTTATGAATGCCAGAACATACGTTTAATGAATGGAAAATGACAACTGCGTTCAACTACCTTTCCATAGGACTAGGTTGTCATTTATACATTTTCCACAACCCAATATTAGGCACAAAATCTCTTCAAAAGGGACCATACAGGACAAAGATAAAGGTGCAAAAAGGCTAATAATTGATGGTATCAATATATCCATTAAGGTGTGAATTAAGGACATTTTTGGAATTAAGTTGTTTTGTGTGCGTGCCTTCAGAGCACGAAGTGGGACACATAGGCCTATAGGTCAATTTTGGTTTTAAAGGTATTTACTAAAAACACTTGACTATCACTGGGTTTCTGTATCTATTTAATAGTAGGTCTGCTTTAGCTTCGGTTTGATGTTGCTTGTATCTTTAATAATGATGGTTTAACGTTTCCCAGTTAC
Source organism: Galaxias olidus (assembly GCA_026901105.3). Classification (NCBI taxonomy): domain Eukaryota; kingdom Metazoa; phylum Chordata; class Actinopteri; order Galaxiiformes; family Galaxiidae; genus Galaxias; species Galaxias olidus. The sequence goes on along the minus strand of JAPMUY010002465.1, from coordinate 114,937 downwards.
ACAATATTCATCAGATTATTTTATATACTAAACTAGTTTTATTGTGAACCTTGTTCTGTTGGTTGTATTTTTATTTAGCTGTTTGCTTTTTTTTTTTTTTTTTTAAATAACTCCGTTGTGCATACTTTTTGTTTTTTAGGATGGTGAGCACCAACTGCGTGTCGTTGCTGCTATTTTGCGCCATCTTTTGATGCTTAAGACTGAGACAGAGGAGAAAACAGAGGAAGCACACAGGTTTGAAGTAAATTATTACTGTAACTGACAGTCATATTTTGCCAAAAGGACTGAATATGAAGTATACATTTTTGCATACATTTCTTTATGAGCAAGGTGTTTCTGACTACTTTTTAATTTTTTAAATATAATATTTTATTGTTTTTTTATTGTACCGAAAATACATTTGTTAGTAGCGTATACTGAGAATACAAGTGTACAGGCATAGCACAGCTGCATTATTCAGAAAATAACAATTGTGAGAAGGAAAACCCCACCCATCCTCCCCTCAACCCACCGTATCCCACCCATCCCTCCCTATCTACCATCCCCCAGGCTATCCCCACAGGTCCAGTTTTCACCACCTTTCTTAAAATTTTGGATCCATTTAAAGTTTTGAGAGGCATTTTGAATAGTATCTAGAGCTTGCCTTAGACACAAAATGTATTATTTTTTGAAATTCTGTTTATGCATTGCATTCAAAATGTGAACTGTGAATTATACTTGCTAAGTGATGTTCTTTGGTTTTTCTTTTTAGTCATGCCATTAATCTACTAAGTAACCTGCCTGTGTCGTTTCTGGATGTGCTGATTGATCTGCCTGTCCAGGGAGGTCAGGAGGAATACAGTGGAAAGAACTTGGATGTTGTGCAGGTCCTGCTTGACTTTATGGAGAAAAGAATAGATAAGGTAATGGTTATCCTCAGTGGCCGGATAAGAATGCCATTTACACAGCCTCATAACTTCAACCGTTATTATGCGATGAATGGATCCCAAAACAAGCTGCCATTTATGGAAATGGTTAAAGGAATTATATGCACATTTAAAAGTAGATGTTTTGCTAAGCAATGGCCTAGTCAAAATAATGTTTGTTGTCGCTAGACTTCCAATTTCTCAGATTTAATGTGACTGGATATTCTTCGGATCAGTCAAAAAGTATTGCACGTGGAAGTTGCAGTCTAGTGTATTGGTAGTTAACTTCTTTTGATTTTTTGGTTAAACAATACAAAGGTACCCATTCTAGGCTGCAGGATATCTGTGTGCAGACTCTCACATCCCTCCTGTTTGTCTCATTCCAAGCAGGGTTCCAACTACAAGGAGGGGCTAACACCAGTACTGAGTCTACTCACTGAGAGCTCAAGGCAGCACAGAGAGATCCGCAGATACATCAAGGCTCAGGTACTCATTTGAGCTTCGAAAGAGCAACATTGACAAGCGGGGTAGCTTTTCTGATACATAGTGTGGACTGAAACTTTAGGATTGTGTCTAATGACAAAAATATAATGTCTTCAGGTGCTGCCTCCACTGACCGATGTGAAGATCAGGCCAGAGATTGGCACCACTGTCAGAAACAAGCTGGTGCGCCTCATGACCCATGTGGACATGGGTGTGAAGCAGAGTGCCGCAGAGTTTCTATTTGTCCTCTGCAAAGAGAGTGGTGAGCAATTGGATTTGTTTGTTGGAAGGACAATACATTGAGATAAAAAAGTATAGATTGGAAGAAAGGACAGAAGAAGGGTTATCTATTTAGAAGATTGTCAGAATACTGTAATTGTTCAATGTAAAATTTAACTAGAAAACACTACACGCAAAGTCTAAAAGAGGAAAGAAAAAAAAAATCATTGCATATGGTAACCCCACCAACTTCTTTCCTCATAATTTTATGATATCTTGTAGTGGACAACCTGTTGAAGTACACGGGGTACGGCAACGCAGCAGGACTACTGGTGGCTAGAGGCCTTCTGGCAGGAGGGAGAGGAGAGACACAGTACTCAGACGATGAAGACTCTGACACAGAAGAATACAAGTCTGCTAAACCCTTGTAAGTGCACAGGACCTGCAATTAAATTCACATAATCTGGCATCAAATGTGAGGGGATTTTACCAACTTTTATGGTATTCTTACGATTTTTTATTTGTCTTTTTTAATCTTAAGAGTTTGATTATACAGAGCCTGGCCTCCATCTGCATCCAAACATCACTGGTTTAGATTATAGATAAACTAAAATGTGCCAGTGTATTACTTCTAGGCCAATAACAGTATATAATAAGCAAAAACTAAATGTGCAGTACCTTTGACTGTCTAATTTACTTTAGACCTTTGCATTACAATTTGCATTGCAAAGTTGTAGTTTCATGAAGTTCAGGATGCCAACAGCTTGTCACATAACCAAGTTACTTGCCTTCATTGGTGACCTTTTTTTTTCTATAACACATGGTTGCAAAATCTTATGTAATATGTAGCCCAACTTGCTTTTGGACTTGACTCTGGTAATTCAAGTTTGTCAGGTTGGGTCTGTTTGTCCAAGCGGGAGGAGTTCACAATGCAAAGAGGAAGCTTCTGTTTCAGTTTAAAGCCATCTAATATTGAAGTTATATAGAAATTATATTTTAGCAGCTTTAACTTCATCTTGGTTGTTCTACATTTGTTCTAGCATCAACCCAATCACAGGCCATGTTGAGGAACCAATGCCAAACCCTATTGAGGAGATGACGGAGGAGCAGAAAGAGTTTGAGGCCCAGAAACTTGTCAACATGTTTGACAAGTTGTCAAGGTACACATCATTAACCTGTTGTATTCATAATGCATTCGGTAAATTAAATTTTTCCAGCAGTGCTTTCTGCAAAACAAGGTGATTAACCTTTTTCTCTGCTAATTACACTGTTGTTCCTTTTCTCTGCTAATTACACTGTTGTTCCTTAAGACGGGTTGACTCCTGTTATAATATTACGGTGTGTGGTTATTTCTTTCTTCAACCTAAAGCCTTGTTATTGTCACACTGACCTTTCCCTAGCAAGCAGAAGCTAACTCTAGTCCATATGGTGCTTGTACAAGGGCTACACTGAACTCACTCCCTGCCAACCATTTCATTAAAGCAAGAATCTCCTACTGTTAGACCCAGCTTCAATTAGGGCTGGCCTTCCAGCGCGCCGCTGCATTCAGCAGGAGTCAATGGAAGCTGCAGGCACGCCAGTGCAGCATCATTACCAGTATGCCAATAATTACCACCTAATTGGCACACATAGTGGGGTCACAGGCCTTAGCTCTTTTATACGCCTTTACGCATCGCATTCAGGTTTTTAATAACATATATGTGTCTTGACTTAAGCCTTTTCACTTTTCTCATTCATCTGAGAAACCAAACATTGGCCGCAGATAAGGAGTGGACTGAGACAGAGGTACAATTAGACAGAGGCATCAGACTAGCATATTATGTTTGCAGCCACAAGAAAGCTGACATGGCCATTGTGGAGCCAAAGAGGGGTCTGAGTTCTAATGAGACACGTGTGCCCACAAGAGGCAGATTCCTCTCAGAGGCAGATCCTCTTTCTTCTTTTTTTCTTTTCTACTCCGTGTCAGTGTGAAGGAGATGTGGTCGTGAAGGAGAGGGCCATGCGACAATCAGCAGCCCAACCGAAATAAGGCTCTCAGGAGATCCGGCAGAGCCCTGCAAGAATGTCCTTCCTCTTGCTGCTTAACTGGTCCTCCAATTAGCACATCTTCTGACCGCCACCCCTTACGTTTGTCAGTTCAGGTTCTTCTCTCACTGCTTAGGGGGAATAGCGTGGGCTCTGGGACTAATTGGTGAAAAGGATACAGTGTAGGCGCATTAGTTTTGAGTGGGTGATTTTTTTTTGTTGTTATCTCCTTTCCGTCCGTTAATGCCCATTACACAGCTCATCTATGGTTAATGACATGTGGCTTTAGCCAGCTGGGAAGAAGTATGGCACCTTAGCTGTCAAAGGGAAGTCGTCAACATTTAAACTTCATAAACTTTTAACAAGCTTTTAGAAAGCTCACTGGTATTGGTGGCATCTGTGTTTGTGTTTATTTAAATTGTTTTATAAAGCACCAAAGAGATTTGGCGTTCTGTTTATTCAAACTGTGTCACCATTTTTACCCTGTACCAAGTGAATAAATGGAACATCTTTCAATGTTTAACCTTAGCAATTGCTACTTCTTCATGCTACTTATGTGCTTCATCTATGATGATGACTCAGGTAGCAGAATCAATTGCTTTTTGCTACTAGTTTTATAGGTAGACAGTGGAATGCTGAGTAAAAGTTGGTTTGTTCTGGACCGCATACCTTTATTATGTTGCAAAATACAAGAGCAGAATCTCTGTTAGAGGCTTGGTGTTATGGTTATGTTCCTAAGCTCTACCCCTAAGAATTACGTGTTCATTTACGTCTGAATCCTTCTGCAAATGAATACAAATGGGCCAGTTTAAGTCCTTGATTGGATGATTCTGCGATAAATGATCTTAGGGGGAAGTGGTGACACAGGGTGCAGATATAATTGGATTTGAATGGAGGGGCAGCCGTGGCTTTGAGGAGATTAGACCAAGCACTGATCCTGTAATTAAACTGACAGAGAGAGGGAGACAAGGAAAGGAGGACAGAAAGGGGAAGAGGTGACCAAACGAGTGAGTGTCCATGAGGGGGGGGGGGAGGGCTGGGCTGGGCTGGGCTGGGCTGGGCTGGGCTGGGCTGGGCTGGGCTGGGCTGGGCTGGTGCAGCGTCATTCAAGGGTTCTTGATCTCCGGATGCAAGAAACATGCATTGCACAACAACAGACTTACCATAGATCGCCTGAACAATGGATGAAGCGGTTGAGTCAAAAGAGTGCATGTAATTAGAATTTGGTTATTATTTACAGCTATAAATAGTCTATGGGAGAAGACAGCAGAATTTAACAGACTATAAATTGCATTTAAAAACTCTTGATTAGTAAAACGTAAACATAATTTCCTTGGACCAATTTGTTAATTCTAAATATACTAACCATGGATAACTTTTAATTGTTGTCTTTATTAACCCGCCAGACAATTCCTCTAACCCAAGAATTCATCAAATCAGAGGTTATCAAAGAGGTTCTAATCTTTCTGTCTTTGTGTCTACAGGCAGAACTTGATACGGCCGATGGGGGTAAGGAAGGATGGTACACTAGCGCCCCTAGATGAGGCTCTGTGCCAACCAGCAGAAGACAGCTCAGGATCAGACTCTGACTAGTTGAACCCACACCAGGCTGTGCCCTATGGTCTTTCTCATACAGTGCTCTGCTCTTTGCTGGCCCCACACTCCAAAAGCCTTTATCCTTAGCAGAGCCTAACTTGACACAGTGGAGAGACAAATTCTAATTGCATCAGTACACATAGGAGGCTTACTTCTGTGACCACTGCTTTAAGTTTTTGTTGTCTTCTAAATCAATGTACAATTTTCTTTCTATGCTAATTCCTCTAAATTTATGAAATGATAGGTAGATAAACAAACTGTACTGTATGACGTTTCACTGAAAGCATGGTTATCAGGGTCTGAAAAAGATGCAATTGGTTTGAATAAGAAATCATTCCTTACTATAATTAAGACTTTAGTTTATTTGTTGTTTATATTTTTTATTTATATTGGTGCACTATTAGTGCAAATGCAGATAATCAAGTAATCACAGAGGTTGCCGATCAAACTACTCTTTGTATCTGGGTGAATACAACATTACAAACTGCAAAAACAAAGCGCTGTGGGATTTCACAGGTTAATGTAACTCAATAGTATATAGTTTTATTCCCCTCTCCATTGCCTTCAAGTGTGTCATTTGCGTCCTTTATGTAAGCACATGTATGATTTAGGAGAGTTTTAAGATGCTGCAACATAATCCTGTGGTAAATGACTAGTATTTTGATGGTTTCTGCCTTACCCATTGTGGACTGTAGACATCAAGAATTGTGTACTTAAATGACTGTTTTCTAATTGTACCTTTCTTCAGCCAATTTTGCATGGGGTTTAATGATTTCTCACAATGTTTGGTTTTTCTATATTGAAAACTTTACTGACTTTATAAGTAAGGTACAGCTGTATGTAAATTAAATGTAATTTCCTTAATTATATATTTTTGCTGAAATCTGAGATGCAGTCTGCCTATGGATGTTGTTCTAGTTCACCTGTTAAGTACTGCATGGTCTATACTGAGAGCGCCAAAGTATCTCTTGCATTGATAACTAGTAATAAGGTTTTCTCATTAGTAAAATAAGATTTTATTGCCAAGTTACACACAAATATTTGCATTATTATTGACTATATATCTACAGCCACTGATAATAAAAGTATAAATACGTTGCCTTTTTTTCTCCCACTCATTCACAACAATAACCTGTGAATAGTGTAACACAAATGTATGTAGTATTGATTTTCTATTTTATTTGATAAAACTCTATAGAACTATTAATTCTTTGGAGCAGTAAAAGAAAAATAGTGTTACAGTATATTTTTGCTTTTTGTTTGAATCGATTTTTAATTGTAACAAATTAGTGCTGTAATGATAAAACTCTCCAGCTGTATCAATGCAGTAACACCGTTCAGAACAAATCGTGTGTAATTCATTTATAGGTACGTTCATGGCAGTACATACACTAACAAATAACTTTGAAAAACAGGTTCCCAATCTGAAGATGTACATAGCAGTACCACAACAGGCTGTCTTGCTATGACTAGTATTTTATACACTGATAAGAGCCAGGCAGTTTTAGAACAAAAATAACCCTGAAACCATTGAAAACCCTGGACATTGTATGTTAACACAGTACATTTCAACAGAACCATATTACTTAAGCATCTTGTATACATGTTCTCCAGTTTTAAAATACTACTTTTACTTAGATGTTCAATGTTTTATTTAATGGCTTTACTTCTTAATTCTTCAACAGTACATTACATTCGCTATATGCCACTCTGTGACACTATATGAATATTGTAGCAATACATTCATTCTTAAAACAATTAACCAACATGCACACACCTTTATTTAATTCAAGACAATGTAACTTTCACAAGCTTTACATTTTTTTTATCAGGAATTATGTCTGAATAAATGTATCCTTCGCAATTTCTTCCAGATTTTCACCACAGTACTACTACCTTAAAATAAAATACAAATACATATCTAACTACACCAGCATATTTCAAAACTGTTGCCAGTTGGAAAGAAAAGGAACATTTTTGTAATAATAATAATTATATTTACATGATCCTTTTAAAACGCACCTGTCCTGATCTATGTTGGTCCTTTGTTGTCTTTGCAGAGACATTTTTTACAAGTTTTGAATTGTTCCTCCCACAAGGTGGTTACAGTGCTTGTTAACACACTTCCCCGGGGTACTGCACACTCTAGGGTCCAAACCTCCCAGGCTAAATACCCACTGTCTTCTGAAGTTTGGGCCAGTGGCTAAGCTCTTGTTCTTCCACTAGACAGCTATCTATCCTGTTACACCCCTAGAAAACCCAGCTCTTTAGAAACTTACAAAATCCCCATTAAAGTATTGTGTTTTCATTGTTTTGATTTAATTATGCTCTTAATACCACATACATGTATATCATCCATACACATTAAAATTCAGAAATGTCTTACTTGATCATGCAAAACCAACAGCACACATTGTCACAAACATTTTGAATGTGAATTAACTCAAGGAGGTGATGTTTTTCCAGGATCCAGGGCAAGGGTGTGAGGGCATCAGTTGTTTGGAATGGATGAAACAGTGCTCATCCCATCTACATCACAGTCTGTCATCTCAATACCACTGCTACTGCCGATGTTTTCTAAAGCCTCGGGTATAGACTTTGGGGGCAGCTGGCCTTCTGGTTCTGAATCGCACTTTCTCCCCAAGCAGTTCACTTTAGACTGGTCTGGCTTCTGTTCCCTTATTGATGATGGAAGGTTGCATACCACTGAAGTGATGTTCTGCAACAACAAAAACAAAATTCTCCTTCACAACAAAACTCAAGAAGCCTTATATTGGCCTTCTATTAGCTTAAAGCTTACAGTGTCACAGGTTAAGTCTACACCAACCCCATTTTCTTGACTCCTCATTAGGTCTTCAATTTGGGAGTGCCAGCCTAGAATTTCAGCAAACTTTCTGACTTTATCCACCAGATCCCCCAGCTCCATGTGGTCTCCCCTCCGCAGTGGAACTTTCACAAAAGGACCAACCGGATCCCGGTTTAAAAGCAACCGTGGCACGTTGGACCTCACAGTATTTACCAGGCTGGCAAATGGTTCAATCTAACAAAGTTAATAGAAAACAGAATCTATAATATGAAATATTATATTACAATATGATTATAATGTATAAAATATTAATAAATAAATTATATAAAATTTGAACATTTCCTTTGACAGATATTGAATAGTTTTTTATTGGTTATGGCAATTCTGCCTAGGATTCATTATTCTTTACCTGTAAAGAGGTACCCATGATGATTAGAAGGTCAGTTTTGGGAAAGTCTTCAGAATGCAGGAAATACTTCGCTGGCAAGTCTTCCCCGAAAAACACAATATCAGGTTTGACTGTCCCAGCACAGAATGTACATACCGGAGTATTGTCACTCATAATGGCACTCTGAAAGACAAATTAAAAACAGGGGATGTCCAATAATAACAATGAGATTTGTTTTTGTTTCTTGTTCGTCTTTTTTAATAGCCAACTGGTTTAACCGTTACCTTGGCTTCCTGAGCAGGGAATGGAGAGTAGCATAGATGGCAGGAAGCTGTAGCAAAGCTCCCATGCGCCTCAACCAGTTTTTCATCTGGGATGCCACACACTTAAATAGTATGAGATGGAACAAAATATAAAACACAAAGTGCCCTTTTGGAAGCAAAAGAACCCGACAGTCCCACTTTTAAAGAGATAACTTTGAATTGAAGACAATTACGTTTTGATGTCTTTATTATCAACGTGAAGTTTGTTATCCCATTAACAGAAAAACACTCACTTTTCTCAAGGCCATCAATGTTTTGTGTGTACATGCGGAGCAGCAGGCCCTTGTGATGCAGCATGCGAATAAAATAGTGGATGTAGTTGGGCCGATGGCTGCCAGGGTACAGCTCCTTTGCCAGGGAGAAGAACGGCCGGGGATCATTGGAGAAGTACTCAATGTTGAAAATAGCTTCAGGGTAAGGGATGCTGTACTTCTTCAGGTTTGCATAGAGGCCTGTTCCTGGGGTTCTGGAAAATTTATTAAATGTAGTTATTTTGTTCTGGAAGAATCCAAAGTTTAAGATCATGGTTTATGATAGCATAAAAAAGGCCAAGCAGGGGATCTAATGACAGATGTATGCTTATTTGCATACATTTGCGGTCATTTGTATGCCTTGACTAAACGGCAATAACTAATGCAGGCCCGGCATCACATATAGGCCACAGAATACAAGAATACGAGAGAATCACCTGAAAACCTTTTTTTTTTTTCACAAATATGAGGCTGTTTTTGCTGTATTTTCAAATTAAACAAGGGCTCATATAAAAAAAACAAGTTGCTTTGAAATATTCCTGTTTGACCGTGACTTAACGGATTTAGTCCTTAGCATAGCCGTACAGACACCCACCTGAAGTCAGGGATTCCACTGGCAGTGCTGATCCCTGCCCCGGCCACCACTACTACATTTTTGCAACGACCCAGCTTCATAAGCCGGGCTACAGACGCCAGACCCCCTCGGTAGATAGGCTTCAACTCAGGTCCAGAGGGAGAGCTTTGGGTTGACTGGGAACCAGCAGCCTTGACCCCCTTTTGTCGACCACTGAGGCTGGGGTTTCCCGCTTTGCTAAACACAGATTGCAAGATTCAACAAAATATTTTCTTATTTCTTACTTGGTCTTATTTATTTTTTATTTTACTTAGACAAACGGTTAAAAATGATAAAAATCAATAGCAAGACTAGGAATGACATTTCACAACCTTTAGAGACAAGATAAAATGCATGCATGTTATATACAAGTTAATTACTACAGGATCATTACCTTCCAGGCGTAGGCTCCTGGCCAGTCACACTCATCTGGCTGAGGTTCTGGGCCAAGGCAGAGTCTGTCTGCTTCTTTTGTTGGGTTCCAGGTGTGCTTGAAGTAGAGTTCTGGGGCTGGACTGTATGCACCTTCCTTGCCTGGGTGGTGGAACTGCGAGTTACCCTGGTAGGAATAGGAAGGCTATTTTCCAAGCTGGTCCGGGACCTATTCATTCTAATCTGTGACATAATGACAGTAAGGAATCAACTGGTCATAATGCTATATGTATATTTTATTTTCAATGTATGGGGTTAAAGTTATCTTTTCTTATCTTTTCTGTATCTTTTCTTATTTTTGTAGCTAACCGGGTTCATATGTTTTACTCACAAGTCTTTAAAGATTCACACAGCTTTTATGCTGTAAACCCTGCCCCTTGTTCTTATGCTAACTTATGGGACCCTTTTTAAAAGGTTTTGGCTCTGAAATTCATAGTGGTTTTTCTTTTATGTTCATCCGTTTTGCCAATAAAAAACCTTAAATGTTATCAATCTGACACCTATCTAGCAAAACCTAATGGTGGTAAAATCTAATATATTGTGGTCCCATCTACACATCAGAAGCTATGGTAATATAGAAAGGTATATAGGTAATATAAGTTGTGGCAGCTTTACTGTTCAGAAAAAATAGGTAAAGTGGGGTGCAAGTTCAAAAAGAAGGGGGCAGAGGTGGAAGTGAACCTTAGACTGGATTTGTGTCAACAAACCCAGCCACGACAGAACAGATATCATTTATCAGGAGTTAGGATTTAATAAAGAAAATATGAGAGAAAGGTCTTTAGTGTGCCTTCAAATCCGGAATGAGCGATACAACGATTGGTGAGAGATACAATAATGCTCCAAGCCATAAAGGAAAGACTTTCTTTTGCAACAGAGAAATAAGACAACCCTTTCTCTAGCTATCAGTCTCAGGAAATAAGAGCAGTGAGAAAGTTCCCTGATAGGCTTTATAACTCACAGCCTCAATACAACCCAGGCAGGGAAAAAATGTCCACTAAGGGATACAGATAGTTGGTGAGCAAATGTTTAAGTTATTTCAAAAGATGCTTTTGAAACAGCCTCAGCAAAGGCTATTAGGTCACTCTGTCCCAGCTCATTTAGCAGACGAGCCATTGTCTGCCACAACACCTTCTCTTTAAAGGCTGACTAGATGGGGCTTCCACCTCAGCCCTGCTTTAATATATGTCCCTGCACAACTATTAAAAACTGCAGGGGCTTTTTAAGTCTGAGCTATCCTATATTTAAATTATCCCAGATTTAAGTAATTGCTTACCAAACTACATTGGGAAAATACAAAAAACAGAAGAAGGATTTTGCCTAAGACAGGACAATAATTTAAGTGGGAATCAAACGGTCGAGCTCACGCATGCACAAACATATGGCCTTATATCAGCCTCCATTGTAATAAGGGCTGGTTGGAATTGGGGTTGGTCGGCCGAAAGAGACTCAACTAGCCTTAACATGGTGGCTCAACTCAAAAGGGAGGGTAAAAAGTAACATGGTTACCATGGCTTGAGAAAGGTTTGTAGTGGCCTGTCATTTATCAAATGAGCTACCGAACAGAAGCAAATAGTCGGCTCTTCAGACCTAGCGTTGACCAAGTGAATGTAATTAACCAAGTTTAGCAAAGACCCTTTTGTAAACACTACTGATCCAATTCACCGTTGAGCTTAAGGCTCACCAAAGAAACAAACATATCAATGTCCAAGTCTCTTCTAAACAAAGTAAATCAAAGAATACATAAACGTTATTCTTCTAAAAAGCAACTATGTGGACTATAGAGTTTGATCATACGGCTGGTCTAATCCTATAATTCTACTTCAATTACAAATAAATTGTTGTATGAGGCAAAAAGACTTGTATAGGATATGAGACCCTCTTTTTTTTTTGCCCTTTCAGAAAGATAGCGGTCCTTCCTATTCCAAGTATAAAGGCTGAGTGCATCCAGGTCCTGATGCCCTATCCCCACTGCGGTAAGACCACCAGGTGTGAGGCCTCTTGTATGGAGGTTACAGTAATCTAATTACAGCTGTCGCACAACATTGGGAAACCCCTCAGTGCTCACATTTAAAGTCCCCCAAAAAAGGCAGCTTTAATCCTTTTGCAAAAAGGAGGTAGAACCCACTACATCTCTTTTAAAAAAACAATTATACAACACAGACAAAAAAAAAGTTTAAAAAAAAATGTTATGCTTATAAAATCATACCTTGAATATCATACCATTATCTGAATACATGTGTAAATAAGCAACAAAAAAAAGGAGTGTGAGTTATCTTATTTTACTTTTTAAAAATGTGCCATCACCACTGGGAAGAAAGAATGACTGATCTCTACTGCCCCCCTATGCACAAACTAGAAAATGCAAGGGGGTCACCATGGAAACCTCAACGGAGCCCTAGCAGCAATTAAATTGAGTTAGGCACATGTTTATTCAAACAAAAGGATACAGTGTGTGAGGCACAGACTGCTTGCCTTTAAAGAATTCCATAGCATGCCATGCGTGTTGTTGTTTTTTAGCTTCAGCCAGCATAAAATGACTGAAAATTGTACAATGATTCAATAATTGTAAAACTATATTACAAAAAAAAAGTGTGATTCCAAAAATAGGACGTAAGGTCAGATGAAGATTTTTTTTTCAACAAAAGTGCACTTTGTGAATTAAGCAATTTCTTACAGTGTGTGTTTCTACTCTGAGGTTCACTATAACGGGTCTACTCCCAGACCTGTTGTTTATGCTGCAACTCTTATGGATGTTTGAACACAAAATGTGAAGAATGTGACCCTAGACTAAATCACTACATAAACCAAATTCTAAGGTTGTGCTTACTTTTACCAAAATAGTTCACAGTTAGTTACATTTTCAAAGCACTGTATGTAGACCATCTGAAGCATATCGAGTTCTGGTATCGTATATCCTGCTATACTTCTCGACTTAAATTGCAGTTAAGGTTTTGCTTGGAGATATGGAAATGTCTAAGTTTTCATTCAATCGATAAACAACTTTAGATTTGTGGTAACTTTTGTTAAAAACTTAAAATGTGTGCTATTTCTAGAACACTGCACTCAGATGTAGTCATGTACTGGTTTCTCTTCAATGTGCTTTGTATACCAACAATACTGCACTGCCCTCTGCTGACTTGTTCAAACTAAACAGACAACAATAGATTAAAAGGCAAGCATTGAAAAAGACTAGTAATTTCCTAGAATTACACCTAGAACAGAGTTAGGAATATTATAAAAATATTCCCTAACCTAGTGGTAGTCACTATATAATGTCAAATATATCTATTAAGTAAAATAATTGTTTAAATGATCAAATAACTTATGTGAATGTTTTGTAACAAAGTAAAAATGTGTTGGCAGATTTGTTGTACATTTATAGAGGACCTGAATAATTAAGACCATCGCTATCATGCAACCCCTTTCTCACAGTTGTACTGTGAATAGGCTACCTAGGCCACAAGTCAACCAATTTTTACCATAAAAACATGGATCCAGTATGCTCTAAAAATCCCACCCATACTGTTGCAAAATTAGTACAGGCTGACATTTTTTTTTACGTATTTTGATGTAAGTCGGGATAGAGGACAAATGTAAAACAATAAATACATGGAACTTGTACAACTAGCTGTATCTACGGGAAATATACTGCGATTTAATTTGTTAGGTTTTTCAAATTCAGTTGACCTTAGCTAACATGCAATGGAAAATGCATCAATCCCACCGGATTACAAAAAATGTATTAAATGGAAGCAGGCAATTAAATACATTTTTCAGTTTTGTAAAGGGAGATATTGCAGACCTGATTGCATGAGTGACTAGGTGTAAAACCTATCGAAAGTTTTCAGTCAGTACCAAATCAGGGTTTAGGGGTTGTTTCTGCCAATGGGAAGGTGCACTGGCCAACTATCCAGAAACTAGTTGAAAATGTACTAATAAATTAAGTAAATTGCCCTTACTCATGTGAAATTAAGCAGGTTTAATGCAATTATTTGAATTTAATTGAAATGGCTGACGGTGATGTGCCACATGATGTGCCACGTGAAAAAACGTAATTTACCTTGTTACATTATTTATTTGATGTCACCCTCTTGGCCACTAAAAAAACATAACATATATAGCCTTAGCCTTGACTACAATTCCAGAGTGAGGGTCATGGCTACAACAACTGTAGTAGAAAATGAAGGCAATAGGCTAGTTATTTTTTAGAAACTAAGACAATTCTCAGACAAAGTGCAAACCTGTGCAAGTGACTCCAACGTTACTTGAGCTTCGGTTGTCAAAACAGTTCAACGATGCAGCAAACGATTTGAAAAAAGGACCCATATCTAGAAGCGCATCATCACACATGCTCACCTGTGTCTTTGCAAGGCTGAACTTTAGCTGAGATTTGAAAGACCATGGGTCAAGCAAAAAACAATTAAAAGCCAAATTCTTCTGCCGCACGGATGTATTTCATAAAAATTAGATTATGCCGCGGACATCATCAAACATATAGCCTTGTTCCAATCCACATAATAGTTTCTTATTTCTACTGACTACCATTAATACATCGTCTGCATGAAGCACTGTTATGAAGTGTGTAATTAACTTCCGGTTTTGGGGGTTACGGAAACTATTTCCGCAATAATCAACATAGCTGCGTTTAAGTTGTGCAAAGTATATCTACCATTTCATAAGAAAGTTGCAATGTAAGCGTTGAAAAATCAGATTATATATATATATATATATATATATATATATATATATATATATATATATATATATATATATATATATATATATATACATTTTTTTGGTTTTTGTTTTTTACCATTTTACCATGAACTTTACCAGGATATCAAAAAAAATAAGTAAAATAGGTTAACCCTACTTCTTTGCATCTTTTATTTTAGTTGTTGAAGAGGGTTTCAAAACAACTGCTTGTGTAAAAACCAGAAATGTAATTTGAGTAATAACAGCCCTACCATGTAAAGATGCTAGGTCTTGATGTGCAGAAATAAGCAAAGGGTAGACATGTTTATCAGACCTATCTATTAGAATCATCATTAGAAGTCTAGGACTACTTCCAGCTGAACATTTGGATAGTGATTATTAGTTCACCTGCATATTTCATAAAAAGGGCAGTAGTGTATACAATCACATTATCCACAAATCTCTACACCAGATAACTAATGACAAACCATGTTTTCAATGTTAACTTCTTTACTTTGCAAGTTAGACTTGAATTTAAGTATTCTTCACTGGGCCAGCATGATTAAAGCTTCACTGGAAACCACCATCTTTGGACTTTGCTTCACCCTTGCAGCAGCAGCAGATGCATTTCTCCCTACAGGCAGAAATACAGTCAAACATAGTCAATCACTGGGACAAGACCTAAGCCACTGATTTTTTTAAATTAAAATGCATCTCTCTTACTCTTTCTTCCAAAGCAAGGCTGATCACATGAACCTGATCCAGGGTAACACACAGCTACACTACAGTGGATGAACATCTGAGAAGAAGACAAAGTTGAAGACAATGTTAACATAGTAGCAGAATGTCTGAAAGTGAACAAATTTTACTTCCTGCTTAAAGTTTTGTAAAACCCTTTGTAGAACAATGAACCATTCACAAATTATACCTTTTGTGAATGTGGTAACTTTGCTTAACATATCTTTCTTGCCAAAGTTTATTTGGGGCTCTGTCTCTGAATATAAGCATGTTACAGCTCTATAAGCCTATACCGTGCAAAAACATGGATACTCAACTTTGATACTTCACATCGACAGAGGTGGGTCTATACCTCCATGAAGTTTTACTATTCTTACTTGTTGCTTTGTAGGGACAAAAGAAGTGCTATCCACAAAGGTAAACATCTTCATAATAAAACGCTTGTAGTGGGTTGGGAAGTCAAGTCCCGAAGAGGAATCCACAGGAACCAATGTGGTCAGATAATGATCATCCTTGTAAGGACAACTGTATAGAGAAAAGTACTGTAAGAACAAAAACAGCTTAATTCACCATAATGTCAAGTGCCCTCTGAGGCAAGAGAGAAGGGAAAGAAGGTGAACGGCATCTACTATGAGAGGAATAAGAATACTACATGATCATGTAGAAGTAGTTACCCATCAATCAGAAGGTCCCATTGTGGTAAACTGTAAGCCAGTGTGTTGGAGGTAACCCAGCAGCGGCCAAGAGTCAGAACAATGTTAGGGTCAGTTCTCCCCAGGATGCGAACCTCAACGTAAACTGGTTCCCGTAAAACCTTGGTGACAGGATAGTCTGCATCTGCGTAGTATGAACTGTAGGCCTCAACCGCTGTAAAATTTAGGTATCCTTTATTATTAAGCTCAACAAAATAAGCAGCGATTCAGATAGAGTAAAACTATAAGAATGTGTTACCTTCATTACATCCCTTTGTGGAGCATTGACCACTAGCCAATCTAAGCTCCACTCGAAGTGGTCCAAGAAGAACAACTGGCATCGGGGGATTATTAAGTGGTTTTACTTCAATAACCAGAGTCTCAATACTTGACCCAGTATACCTACACTGGAAGAGCAGGCTAAGAAAAAAAAATTTTTTGTGAATGTGATGGGTGATTTATTTGGAAAGAAACGTTTTTATAAACAGATTTTACATACTCATAGTGGCTGTCCCTGGTGATGGATCCAGCTGGTCCAACTGCTACTTCATATGAGGAATGCATTCTGTTCTCATATATTATAAAACCGGGCTCTTCCTACAAATGACACCATACATTTTTGCCATATAATTTTCACACTTTTTTGTGACAATTTACCTGTTCTCCAGTTTAATAAAATTCTAAACGTTTACCATAACAGTAGTGCCACATGCAGTTACAGGAAACTGGTAGATGGCAAAGAGGGAATTAGAATCAACAGGTACACATCCTTGACCTTGTGCATTTAAGGAAACGGACTCTAGATCAAGGTTGGGCAGAGTTACATCTTTGGCAACCACAACCAGCATTTGGCCATCCTTTGTGCACTGAACAGTCACTGATAATAAAGAGACAAACATTGATTAACCAAAATACCTTTTAAACAGATATACTGCGGTAGATTCAGGTGGACCAAACACTTACCTGCCTTTCCATAGTAGCATTGTTGACCATCATAGCAGCAACGCATGGCTGCACATGAAGCAGCAGTGATATCAGAAGCCCCACAAGCAACTCTTGCACTGTTAGGGACATCGCAGGACTGGACAGGTGGATTGGGTGGGATTACGGGAGTCTGTGGTTTCTGTGGAATTGTAGTAGGGGGTATCTTGACACCCCACCCTTGAGCATCAACAAGACACCCAAAAAGGGCCAGTGCCACAACACATGTGGCAATGCAATATTTTGCCATGGTGTTCCAGGAAGAGTCCAACAAAAAGAATCCACAAACTTCTCAGTGCAGCATGTAGCTACTTTTATAGATGGTTATTTGTGAATTGATGAAAACCCCGCCCCCAAGGTCAATACTTATTAATAAAAAGAATAAAGGGATAATTTGACTGGCTACTAAAAGGCCTCAGGGGTGTGTTCACAAATGTGATGTTCAGGAATTATTTTTACATCTTAAACATCTTGGTCAATGTTTTGCAATGTCAAGGGTTTGACCAGATGAGGGAAAATACTTATCCTATCTGATAGGCTAATGAACTAAGGGTGAGTGGTGGTATTGACATTTAAAGGTCTCTATGACCTCAAGGTCATATTTGTCGATAAACATTTATTTAGTCAGGACAAAGAGCATTCAGGGGCTATTTTGTTGCTTGTACACTCTATTCATGAGACAATATATCTTATAAATAAAAAGAGTATAGCATTAAATATTGATGTCCTGTTTGATATGTTACAGCCTCTAACTATAAGTATTTTTGTTGCATAAGAACGATTCGGGAATGATTATAACCCAAGACAAGTCATGACTAACAACTCCCAATTGTAAGGACCTTTTTGTGCACAAATCGTATATGGATTTTATTCCTGCCAGGCTTCAGTGACATAATACACAGTATGGCTTTGTCCTGTTCCACATTATTAATGGTTTGATGTATTCTATTGAGTACAATCCTCAATTATTTGCAATTTATCTAAATAATTCATAATATATAAATAATGCATGATATGCCATGTAGTCTAGGCTACTCATTTTAGTAATGATTATTACACAGAACAAATAGCTTATTTGTTTATTTTTTTGTGGGGGGGGGGGGGGCACTGAGCAGATAGCACACACCTCAACCTCTTAAATGTCATATCCACAGAGATCATGTCAAAGTGACACTTGACAAGGTGTTCTATTTGTGTTCTTGTGTGACACCGCTGTTAACACACGAAACTGCTATTGATGCAAATCATAATACAATTATGTTAGCCTAAATCAGGATACAGTTGTTAAACCCATCCGCCATGTATAATAATAATAATAATAATAATCTAATAATAATAATAATGTAATTTGAGGGTGCCTTTCAAGACACTCAAGGTTAATCTTACAGTATACATTACAATTACAATATAGAATACAATTTAAATTAAATATAAAATAAAAGTAATTCAGCAACATAGTAACAATACAAAAGGGGGTGTAGGGTAGCAAACAACAATGAAAACCATAATGGCACGTTAGTGAAAACACTGATAAACAAGGGGAGACAATCGGCACAGTACAAGGGAGCAATTACAGTGAGTAGGCCAATTTGAATAAATTAGTTTTTAGCTGAGACTTGAAGGATGATAAAGTGTCAGACTGTCGGATAAGTGGGGTAAGGCAGTTTCAGAGCCTGGGTGCAGAACAGTTGAAAGCTCTAGCACCCATGGTGCTGAGGCGTGAGGGGGGAATGGTCAGAAGGCCAGACGATGAGGAGCGAAGGGAACGAGAAGGGGTATAGTCCTGAAGGAGGTCAGATAAGTATGTGGGAGCCAAATTGTGGAGGGCTTTGAAGGTGAGCAGGAGAGTTTTGAATTGAAAGCGGAGTTGGGGTGATGTGGTCACTGGACTTGGTGTGGGTGAGGATATGAGCAGCCGAACTCTGGACTATTTGTAGCTTGGTGAGGAGGCCTGAAAGAACAGCATTGCAATAATCAATCCGTGAGGATACAAATGTGTGGACCAGGACTTCAGCACCTGATTGAGATAGAGACGGGCGAAGTCTGGCTATATTGCGGAGGTGAAAGAATGCGGTCCGAGTTATGAAGTTGATACGAGGAGCAAAGGAGAGAGTGTTGTCGAGGATAACTCAAGAGGCTCTTGACTTGAGAGGAGATGGGTACAGGGAAGCCATCGATCAAGATGTTAGGGACAGTGGCTTTGGATCCAACTAGCAGGACCTCCGTTTTACTGCCGTTGAGTTTCAGGAAGTTCTGACTCATCCAACTCTTGATGTCCCAGAGGCAGTCAGTAAGGGAGGAGGGAGGGAGGGCAGTGGTGGGTTGGGTAGAGACATAGAGCTGGGTATCATCAGCATAGCAATGGAAGAGGACACTGTGATGACGGAGGATCGACCCCAGGGGAAGGAGGTAGACGATGAAGAGGAGTGGACCCAATACTGACCCCTGGGGGACACCCTGTGCAACTGCAACACTTTTGGACCTGTGGTTCTCCAGCTGCACAAACTGTTGTCTATCAGCGAGATAGGAAGAGAACCAAGAGTATGCGACACCAGTGACCCCAATGCCAGTCAGGGCTCCAGGAGTACTGAGTGCGAAATGGTGTCAAAGGCGGCACTAAGGTCAAGGAGGATGAGGATGGATAGTAGTCCTGAGTCAGCTGCACAGAGGACGTCGTTGGTGATTTTAACCAGAGCTGTTTCGGTGCTGTGCTTCCGACGGAAACTGGATTGAAATGGTTCATGAGGGTTACTGGAGTCAAGGGGGTACTCAATTTGAGCAGCAACAACTCTCTCAAGCACCTTGGAAATGAAAGGGAGATTAGAAATGGGCCTGTAGTACTAACTCAGGCTAGTATAAACTAGGTCGAACTACTCCGACCGCAGCCATAAATAACAGCGGAATGTTACCATCAGGAGCCAATAACATAAATGAGCAATTGGCGTAAACGCCCGTTCTCCACTGAAAACGGTATGTGAGTTGGATGGGAAGAAACAGGCACCTTAGAATAATGAATAAAAAATATAACATAATTTGTTTGTGTTAAAATATTTTTATAGGAGTCACACAAAAATGGCTGTCGACATTATGGGCCCTTTAAATAGGCCTAGTTAAAGATTGGTTGCGTAATAAGCAAATTAATAGTTTTAACTCCTTTAAGTAAACGGAAATTCTTTTTTTGAATAAAATAGTGTTGTGCCTTTTTCATTTTTTACTCAAAGATTGCACAAAACTGTTAACCTAATGGGTTAAACGGTGAACAACTCCACCTCCCACAATTCCATACGGCTTAATCCACAGTCTCGTTGCGTCGCAGTAGAAGATGAGTAAGAAGCGCGTGATAGCATGAAAGGGACCCGTTAAATCAACTCTACTGTTTATTTTCGTGATGTCTTTCTCGGACAGCTACATGGACACTGAAAGTC
Organism: Galaxias olidus; assembly: GCA_026901105.3. Classification (NCBI taxonomy): domain Eukaryota; kingdom Metazoa; phylum Chordata; class Actinopteri; order Galaxiiformes; family Galaxiidae; genus Galaxias; species Galaxias olidus. The sequence continues at coordinate 94,365 of JAPMUY010002465.1, read as the reverse complement.
GGAGGCGTAGGTTGACAGTCGATAGTCATGGTGAGGTGAAATGTCTCAAGGGCTATTGCCTGTTTAAAAAAATACAAACTTTTTGTGCAACACACCTACCATGTTTAAGTGCAGTATCGCTATAAATAAACGCGTTAACGTTATCTGGCCTGTTCTGAATCTATATTGGTTACCATCTGCCGGTGTAGACCTACGAAATTAAAATAAGTGTGCAAAATTATAGAATTATTTGGGCAAGAGACACTTGAGAAAAACGCAAATATAAGTTATAAATCGATCTCCGTTTGGGCCGGCTTTTCAAATGTGTGACGTACCTTACAGAATGGAATTCTATTGGTCATTTAGCTGCAATACACCTGTTTCTCATCGTTATAATTGTGTGTTACAAATGTGGATGAATTTGGAACGTTAACACCTTACCCGTCAAGCAATTGTGCTGACCCATTTCTGTCACAAAACAGCCATTTTGAAGAAATGCAGTTTACCAATCAGATTATGGTGAAGTGAGAACATGAGGCAATTGACACAGGTTGTTTTAATATATTTCATGGCATTTAACCTGCTGGTCCCGGAATTGGGAATTATTCAAATGAAACAGCAGAGCAATCGAAATATACTCAAATGTTGTGTCCTAAAATTATATTAAGTTTTTTAGTACCTGTCAGCAGGGCCACCCTTGAGTATTGGACAACATTTTCATGTATGCACAATCACTAACACAATCAGACTATTATTTTAATCCTGCAATGTGGACCACCCCTTCTTCTGTACTTTACAGCAGACACTCCGTGGGATCCTATCCACCAGGGAAGTCTCCATGAGCCCTTCTGTGACCGGCTGTCTGGGGCTGACCTACAACCTGACCTAGTGGAAACTCGCACCCAATCACCCTGTCTGTCCCTGCATCCGGGACTTTACACTCCTAAATGCATATCGACACATACATGCGAGTACAACATAAATACAATTTAAATACTAAATGTGAAGGTCAATAACTATGTAAAAAAAAGGGGTTTGGGGTTAATTTCCCCTCTCTTCTCAGGTCCCAACTCTCATGTTTGTGAGGAAGCCCTCACCAAGACCACCATCATGGCAGAGAATGAAGTGGAAGCCAACAAACTAGCCAACAACTACAGGGTATGGAATATTTCTTGTAGGTTGTAACAGCCTATTTTTACCTCAAAAGGGAATTTGATATGTTTTCCTATTAAAATCATCTTTGTGTGTGTGTGTGTGTGTGTGTGTGTGTGTGTGTGCGCGCGCGCGCGCGCATATGAGGAATCTTAGTTTGGTTTCAGAAAATGGAAGAGTCATGTGACTGAACGTCCGTTTGAAGACAGGTCAGATGTTGTGAAGGAGCTGTACTCTGAACTCAATGTAATCAAATCCCACACAGGTATGTGTTTGTGAATGTGAAATCTCTATATTTGAGGTTTGCTCTAAGTGAAATGTAAATAGATTCCAAATAGATAGATGATTTATGGCTCCCTGCAAAATTGCTTTAAAAGTTTGAGAACCGAAGGACATTCCCAACTGATCGTGTGTTTTTTGTCTGTTACACCAGGTCATCTGTTGACCTGTGGCAACATAGTTTATGCGTGTCTATTTGGCTGGTGGGTGTCCCTATTTTACCTCCTGGTCAGCATACTGATGTTCATCACCATCATTGGAGTACCTTACAGTACATACAATCTTTTGACTTTTTAAACATACACTTATTATCACAATGTACAACTGAATTACTTCTCACCATAGCTCTGTTTTTTTCCAGGTAAGCTTTGCTGGAATTTGTCGTGGTACTTCTTGTGGCCTTTTGGAAAATCAATACAGGAGGTACAGAACTAAAGGCAAAGTTTGGTTCCTGTCTTCATTTCTAACTGAAACTATTTATTTTTACTGTACAACTCTTTCTGTTCCTAATAATATATTAGCACCAGACAAAAGCAGAAGTATGCTTTTCCTTCCCAATACACAACTCTTTTTTTATCATAAACTCACGTAATACATTTCAAGCAAATATAAATAAAAGAAACTGCATCTAGAATAAGAGAGAAAAAAATAATTTGAAGTGATGCTTTGAATGGTATTTCAATATGCCCTGGTTTTTGTGATGTAGTATATTGGACCTGGGGTAATAATAAATCATTTAAAAAAAAGCTTTTGGTACAAGAGGATGGGTGCTTTTGTGAAATGTGAGGTTATGTTAGCAAGGAGCCCATTAAGTCCATTAAGCTGGGGCTCTGTATTTTATCTGTCCAGGTGGGGGTTGCTGTGGGGACCTGTCGTGGAAGGTTCCATCAGTGTGAGACCCCCTTGGAGGAGTCAGAGGCAAACAAGGATATTTTGCCAATCCTATTGCCTTCTCCCACAGAGATGGTCTTTCCAGAGCAACCAATCGGACCTCCACATAAGCGCTACTGGGTGAGAGTTTCCACTCCTTGCCTAATAGTATGAGAAATACTCCATCTCCAAATAACACCAACTATTTATTAAATGTGTGATGTCTTAAAGAGGTGAAATTAGGTTAATGACAAAAATCTGAAAGGTTATTGTGTCAATGCCCTCATGTCACTAAGGAGTTAGCCCTTGTTGTTGCATTGTGTAGCACCGTGTGAGCACATACGTTTGGCTGCTGCTTGGTTACCCGCCCCTGGTAGTGGTCCACTCCCTTGCCTGCTTTCTCTCTTGGATCCTGGTCTTCACCATACCTGTGGCCAAGATGAATGCCCGCACCATAGGCAGCATACTTCTCTTGCCCCCTGAGAAAGTGTTTGTCTCTGGCTACTCACAAAAGGAGGTAGGAGCAGGTCAAATTACTAAACTACTTGAAATTGCTCCTCTATCAGGATGTGTTGCAATAACTTGAGTTTCAAAAGCAGTGGTCTCCTTTTTCCCCCAGCTTCACGGATGTGAGACCAAAGCACTCCTGTGCTGTTACCATGCTCTGAACTGGTATTACTACAAGTACACTGTTGATGGGATTAATGTGTTTGCTGTCAGTATCCTTTTACAAACAGAAACAAAAGAAAATAGAGAGGTGTAGGTGTCTAAATAATTATAAAAAGTGGTGTGTGTTTGTGTGTGAATGCTTGACAGTGGTGTGAATGAATCGTCAATAAGTAGATATCCTTGACCTTTCCTTAGACCTTCTACCTCTTTCCATTGTATCCCTGGTTATTGGGTACGTAGACAAAGGAAATCAGTTTGCCAGCTCAGAGATGAAGTTTGCCACTGCAGTTATCTCCATCATCCCTCTATCCTATTACATCGGCATGGGCATTGCTAGGTGAGCAGTCAGCATTTGAATATACCTATTCACACACACATCCAACAATGACAACTAACCTCTTTACAACCAACAGTATTTCTGCCCAGAGCAATTTTGCTGTGGGAGCGGTGGTGAACGCCACATTTGGCTCCATCACAGAGATGACCTTCTACATTACAGCTCTGCTAAGGGGCCATCGAACAGACAACTCCTGTCTTCAAGAGATTGTCAAATCAGCTTTGACTGGCACACTTCTCGGCTGCATCCTCTTCATCCCGGTTCGTGTAAAAACTCTGATCAATTTACAAATATATTTCATTTTATTTGTACAAATGGTAGGAGAGGTTAATTTGTTGAAATAATTTTTGTATGCGTTGGACTCATTTAGAAACGTCATTTCTTTCAGGGGATCAGTATGATCATAGGAGGACTGAAGCACAGTGAACAGAGGTTTAACAGCCGATCTGCAGGGGTCAGCTCTGCCCTGCTCTTTATCTCTGTTGGAGGTGAGTTTTTCAATTTTAATGTCTTATCACTTGGCTGTATTGTACAGCGACAAAACAGAAACGCATCCTCTTAATCCCCCCTGTCAGGTGTTTTTGCCCCCACCATGTTCTCCAAAGCTTATGGAAACCTGGTGTGTGAGGGCTGCAACAGCTCAGCTGGGGGGAACACTTCTGGGCCTTTTGTCTGCCACAACTGCCACTATGATTTGGTAAAGCTATACTTGTTGTGCCCTCACACTTTTGTAAATATAAAGATATAACATGACTGCATTTGATACAGCTATGCTTCTCTTGCCAACAGAATGGGATCAATAACACATTGTTTCAAAACCATATTGAGTAAGTTATCAAATCAGTCTAATTTATATGGATTTGTCAACAAACTGTTTTTAATCAGCTAGCCGATTGTCCTAAGTAAACTACTGTATTTCTGTTATCAGGCCCTTGGTGTATTCAGTATCAATCCTCTTGCCGATAGCCTACATCATTGGGCTTATTTTCACACTCAAGACTCACTCCCACATTTACAACATTCACGTTGGTGAGGGACATGGTAAGGAAAACCAGAGTAACATGCCTGTACAATAATAAAAAATATAAATTTCATACTTTACAAAATGTGACTTTAATGTTCAACACGGTTCAGTTGCTCAATTATTGTACTGGTGCTTTTTTCTGCAGTGACTAGCCATCATGTAGTTCATTGGTCACGATGGAGAGCTTTAGTTATTCTCATCATTGCAACTCTGCTGATGTCTGCCTGTGCTGACCTTACCACTGAGCATATCCAACCCATTCTGAGCCAGCCTAATATATCCCAGGTAGAGACTAGCATACTCACAAATTTTGCCTGACTCTCAAATACACACACACACACACACACACACACACACACACACACATTGAGAGGCTTTGCAAGATTGTCTCAATTTTCTCCATTTCTCCTGTCCTTTCTCTCTCCAGTACTTTATTGGGGTGACTGTTCTAGCAATGATTCCTGAAATCCCAGAGATCGTCAACGGAATACAGTTTGCCCTTCAGAACAACGTCAGTCTCAGGTAAGACCCAAAAATCTACTTGAAATGCAGTTTCATGATTTGATGATGGTTTTGTATAATTATGTATTATACAATAGATTGTACAATAAATTATTTTCTTTCACCTGTCTAGCCTGGAGGTGGGAGGCTGCATTGCAGTGCAAGTCTGCATGCTCCAAATTCCACTACTTGTCTTATTCAATGCTTTCTATGTAAGATCCCTACTCTCTGAGTTCTCTGTACGAGTTCAAAATATGAGGATGATATAATTAATTCCCACGGACTAACCATTTCCTGATTGTGTGTTGCAATAGGATGTGGGCTTTGTGCTCATATTCAGTGATCTGCACCTATGGGCCAGTATCTTTAGTGTGATCCTAGTTAACTATATATTTATGGATGGCAAGTCTGACTACTTCCAGGGTAAGTGGGGACAAAATGTATAACAAAATATTTTTTGAATGAAAAAATATGAAGTTGAGGTGTATCATCAGCCTATGGTTCATTGTCAAATTATAGTTTAGGTACATTTAGGTTAAAACCTAATGTACATACAGGTAGTAAGTAAGTAAGATGTATTTATAAAGCACATTTAAAAACAACTCGCGTTGACCAAAGTGCTGTACAGATCAGAGCAGAGTGTGAAATCATAGAGAGACAGATTGAAAAACAAACATAAGCAGCAATTCACACATCAGTCAATCCCTCACAACATAGGCATAGGAACAAATATAAATAACCACATCAGGACGATCCAAACGCAAAAGAATAAAAGTGAGTTTTGAGACTGTACTTGAAGGAATCAGTGGAGGGGGCAGACCTGACAAATGGGGATACTGTTCCAAGGTTTGGGGGCTGTGCTAGAAAAGGCACGGTCACCACTGAGTTTTTTGACCGTGGAACAACCTGTGGTCCCAGGTGACCTGAGAGCCCTGTTTGTGGAGTATGGGGTTAAAAGGTTGGCTATATAGGAGGGTGCCTGACCATTTAGGACCCTGATATCAATCCTGAACCACACATAAGTGGTTCAAAAGTGTGACAACATAAAGGTGTAATTGGTCACAGAAATCCCTTTGAATTTGGCATTATCAAACCTTAAGTGGAAGTGTTACCAATGTAAATATGTCTGGTAAACCCTTTGTTACCCCGATTGTGTCAGTTTTTAAAAAAGTGCTGGTTCAGCTCAACGTGTTTTTCCATCTGTGTGACTCGCTCACCTGTTGTGTTCTTCCAGGAACTGCACTAGTTGTAGTCTACCTCATTCTCCTGGCCCTCTACTTCTTTGCCCCATCACCAGCTGGATGCTGACAGAGGGGCATCTGACTGACCTGAATCTGTGTTTTAATGCCTGTCATTAATAAAGAATAAATAGCCTAAGATTTTACAAAATGTAAACCGTCAAATCAAGTAAAAATAAGGTATAGAAAGGTAGAAAATGTATCCCTTTTTCTGCGCAATCACATGGCTTAAAAGATTGAATTAATGTTTGCTTTCATTTGCACTGATAATTGAGTCAATGCGAGCCCATTGTTTCTTAAGGTATGTCAGCAATTATGCTCAGCTATACATTACAATGAAAAGTCATACGATCCCAAACAAATGGACAGCACTGCTGCTTCTGATTTGCACCTTCATAATATGTTTATGTTTATGTACTTTCAGAAGTAGACATTTTGCTATGTCAGTACTGTACTGTGATACTACTATATATTGTACATAAAGCCTTTCTGCATTTAATTGCTTCATTCACATTCTTTACAAGCCACTGTAATGCCTGCATTTGAGGATTTGGAATGAAAGTGATCATAAATGAATATTTTTCTCTTTCTAATAAATAACATTTTAACTATTTACAAAACTTGCATTTACTGAACTAATGAACAGGATTAAACAAATGCATAACAGCAGTTGTTGCCATTAATTGTGTAGGCAGGTTCAGTTTCTAAAATCTACTATATAGACATGCTGTGTAGAACAGGCTGACATTCAAAATAAAGTATATATCTCCAAGACATAATGCAGTTTTGAAATGTGTAATACAAGACTGGTCCAACAAGAACGATGTGAGGAGTACCAAATCCCAACTTCCATAAAAGTACCACTGGTGTCAAAGTCATCATCATCATCATCATCGTCATCCGCTTTGTCCGGGGTCGGGTCGCGGAGGTAGCAGTTCAAGCAGGGCATCCCAAACTTCCCTTTCCCGGGCCACATTGACCAGCTCTGACTGGGGGATTCCAAGGCGTTCCCAGGCCAGTGTGGAGATATAATCCCTCCACCTGGTCCTAGGTCTGCCCCGCGGCCTCCGCCCAGCTGGACGTGCCTGGAACACCTCCCTAGGGAGGCGGCCAGGTGGCATCCTTACTAGATGCCCGAACCACCTCAACTGGCTCCTTTCTACGCAAAGAAGCAGCGGCTCTACTCCGAGTCCCTCACGAATGGCTGAACTTCTCACCCTATCCCTAAGGGAGATGCCAGCCACCCTCCGGAGGAAACTCATTTCCGCCGCTTGTATCCGCGATCTCGTTCTTTCGGTCATGACCCACCCTTCATGACCATAGGTGAGAGTAGGAACGAAGATAGACCGGTAGATTGAGAGCTCTGCCTTCTGGCTCAGCTCTCTCTTCGTCACAACGGTGCGATAGAGCGACTGCAACACCGCACCCGCTGCTCCAATTCTCCGGCCCATCTCTCGTTCCATTTTACCCTCACTCGAGAACAAGACCCCAAGATACTTGAACTCCTTCACTTGGGGTAAAGACTCATTCCCTACCTGGAGTAGACAATCCATCGGTTTCCTGCTGAGAACCATGGCCTCAGATTTGGAGGTGCTGATCCTCATCCCAGCCGCTGTCAAAGTATTTACACTATTTTTGTTGCATGCAGAAAGTAAGCACTGCTACACTCAAAGCCATGGACATGCTAATAGACCTTTAGATTTCAAATGAGGACCCAACGTTCCAACATTTTGAGGCAGAGAAAGAAAAACACAACATCAAAAACTTCAAGATCGAAGACAATGATTTGTTCTTTTTGTTTTAGTTTCACAGATGTTTAATTCTAAAATTAAATGAACACAAGCGCAAAAGACAAGACGAAAACAATATTTAAATAAACATAATTCAACATACAATGGAATCCACTACCTGGCCATAGATAGAGCATCAACAGACATAAAACTGACAGATTAATCCAACTGATGGTAATAAGGTTATAAAAGCTTACAAAGAAGTGTATCCAAAAACAATACAACATGGAAAGACATTGTGTGGCAATACTTCCAACTATTTTTAGTAGATGCATTAATGCAATATGAAAATGGACAAACAACACAGGATATAAAATTTGAATGTTGTACAAGTCTAGTTCCAATAATTCAATAGCGCTGAGTAAATATTTTTGTAATGATTTTGAGGCACTAGCGTTTTCACAGTGATGTCATTTTACAGAAGGCTTGTTCGAGTAAAATGCACTTCATTTCTCAAATATATCTCCTCTATTTCCATTCCATCACCCACTGATGCATGCCTCGCCCTCTACACTACTTCATTCATATCACACCTAGATCTAAACCAACCAAATGATTGTTATCAAAAGATGCCAACTTCATTATTCACAATGGGACTTGAATTTATCCAGTTCCCATTGATGTCTTTTTACTATTAATTGTTAAACAGACTCATTTCAGAGCAAATTATTTAGCCCAAAAACCACTTCCAGCAGGAATTACACAAACATTATTTTAAAAGTAAACATAGGTTCTGACAGAAGAATGAGCAAATAATTTACTGTTTTCCTATTTGAAAATGAAGGGGAGGTCTTGCGTCTTCCTGCGAGTCCTTTAAAGTATGCATAACAGCAGTTGACTTGATTTGCAGATTATATACCAATATAGGTTTTCCTCATCGGCATCCACAATAAAAAAAATTACACGTTGGAAAGGACGAAATTACAGCACTAAAATACAATTCACACCAAAATAAATAAATAAATTCAGCTCCCAATTTGAAACAAGAGATGTTTACACTATTCCCTTTTATGGTATGTGTGTTCATGGATATTGTGTTTTTGCGATCACTACTGTAACGTCTGAAATGTAGGAGGTAAGAGCTAAGAGGGTATATACACTACATGCAAAGAAAGTTGAAGACGAAGCTGGACTGAGACAAACTTCTAAAACATGTCAAGGGGATTGTGAGCCCACACCCTCATAGTCACGCGTACATGATCGTCCAGTCTCCAAAGAATAATGCACCTGGTGTAAGCAAAGTGCACAGACTTAGATACATTTGAAATGAAAAGGCAATACATGTTTTGCTTGCAGAATGACCTGGCATTAGACAGTAATATCCCTGCAGCCCAATCTCAGTTCTTTGTCCATTGGCCAGCCTGTCAACCCATTCATTGGTATGGTAGGGATCAATGGCATTCCATCAGAGAACTTTCAACTCCAGAGCATGACCTCCAACCATGAAGCATCTATTTGAGGCGTTGAATGAGTGTGTGAGTAAGGCCCAAGTCGAGTAGCTGTTGTTGTGAGAGTTGGGCCAGACGAGGGAAGGCTTTGAGTAGCCTCTCCCAGGTCAGCTCTAACAGGCTAGGGACCACCAACCACACCTTAAACAAAGAGCCTGTCCTTCGGTTCTCTGTCATATTCACTACCCCACCATGGACATACATACAGCCAGCCTGGGGATGGAAAGATTGGTGAGACTTTCTTTTAATCTGATAACTCTTTTGAACTAAATAGAAGAGCCATATGGATTTTTACAGCGTATTAAGACAGCTGCAGTCCCGTTTAAGCATGTCTGTACTTACCGGTGTGACTGCAGCAGAGTGGAAGTAGGCTGGCTCAGGCATGACAGCAGGCAGCTTGGTCCACTGGAAGTTCCGCAAATTAATCTTCCACAGGTCAGATAGGATCAGTTCTCCATTATAACCCCCACATATGAACACTTCTGCATAGACGGACATAAATACAACCCACTATTGGACAGCCTGATTACTGAGACAGTAAAATCAGTGAATACCATTTCTTACCCTCTTTGACTTGTACACAACTGTGGCAACGACGTGCAGCAGGATACCCTGGAAAACATCAATGTTAGGATATTCATACACAAACAGCTCCCACCTACATACTTAGTTTTTAACTGCAGACAACCACTATCAGGGTCACCAACCTAGTTTTCCATGTGGTTTAGTGACAATCACCTCCCAGTAGTTGGTCTCCAGGTTGTATGCATAGATCTGACGAGAAGATGATTACATCACTGAGAGCTTAATGTCACTGACAGTGCAAATATCATTTTGGCCCATTTTCCAAAACGGTGCCTGCATTGCATGGTTTAATGCATTAAACTGCCTTGCATAGTGTTGTTTACCTTGCCTAGGGGATATGAGGTCCAGGATGTACCTCCTCCAATGATAAATATTCTATGTCCATCATTGGCAAGCTCATGTCTATACCTAAATGGATGAAAACAATACTACAATCTTCATCAAAAGAGCAAGGTAGTAAAACACCAAGGAATGAGATGTGCACTCGCACAAACACACCTACACATGCATACACACACACCTCTCTTCAGGAAGGTCTGTTGGTGTATTGTTGGGCTTAATATGGGTCCACTCCCTTGTGTTCAGGTCCAGTCTGTGCAGGTCTGTGCTATAAAGGTAGCCTGTTGTCCCTCCAAATACATACAGGTAGTCATTTATAATGACCATTGCCTAAAAATAGGGAAATTGAGTAAATGTGTTGGAAGATATATAGGAGTACTTCATGAAAGAAGAAAAACAGACAGCAGGAGGGTGCGGGTGCTTGGTCCAAGCTTACTTTAATGAGGCAGCCATTTTTACCTGTCCATAGATTCGGTTTGGTTTCTTTCCTATGCAGTTGAGAAGATTCCATCTTTTATATTGGACATTGCAGACATGGACATCATTCCCATTGTTTTCTCCAAATGGAATCCCAGTGCCACCAAACACGAGCAGATTGTTCCCATGTAAAACAGCTAGGAAACAGGCAAAGTAGGTTTAGTTGCATTCACCATGCACACAACATTTTGTGATTTTGGCCTAGCACTAAACAACTTAACACACTTCTACTTTTAAACCAAACTAATACTGCAACTCCTTTAAAATAAAAGCTAAATGGTCTATAGAGATTTGATCTATATTATAGATAAACATCCAAGTTCCTTTTGAATCAAAATTACATCTAGGATCTATTTTAGACCAAAACACATTTAGAGGTTTAGATAGATGGGTGGTACCTGACATAGAGGCCAGTTCAGTAGGCATATAACCCTCTGTATGCACTTGTTGCCAGGTAGCAGTTGCAAAATGGAACCTCCACAACTCCCTAAACAGTGGGTATTCCTCGTTCTCTGAACCCCCAGCTTCGTCAAAGTCTGGGTTGTAACCTCCAAACACATAAAGGTGGGTACTGTCTGCAACACAGCGGTGTCCACTACGAGCAGGAGGTGCACAGTGACCTAAAGAAGATAATATAAAAAACTATGTTCAGAGGACATACTATCTTCAACTTCAGAAGAATTCAAAAACATTTTATATTTGAAACGTCTACTACGGTTTTAGTTGGACACTTTACAGAGTTTACGATTGTCAAATGGCAGAGTTGGGAATTGGACCAAATAAACAGACAGTTTCCTTCTCATAGCTTACAATGAGTTAATGAACAATTCCATTGATATATGTTTTTTATTACTATTAACCTACATTTGTAGGAAGATTGAAAGCTGAACTGCATCACAGCGTCTTCTACTTGTTAATGTGCAATACCCAGAAATATGTGTGTTCAATAGGACAATAACATTGATATTGATCCCCATATTTTACACTTGGACTAATCTTTTATCCTTGTGACCCACTTTTTGAGGTTTTAGGTGACCGATAAGTGATTAGAGTTCACTACGTCAACATGTAATCATTTTTTGGCCAACTGCAATCCTATACAGATAAATAGGTCATTAGCCTATGTATGTTTAATTAAAATTTTCTGATTTAATAAATCATAAATAAATTCCAATGAGGAATAATTTTAAGAGGAGGCAAACAATATTCGGTAAATGTTACCTTAGTAATGGAATTTGATTAACTTCCGTTTACAAAGTTGAAGAAAAGGAATACAAATAAGGTCAGATGCGGAAAGCAACAGCTTCATAGGCATTTCTTTCAGGAAAGGTAATGCAATAGGATCTTTAAAAATACAAGATCTTTGAAGAGACAGGGAAAGATAACTTGAGTAAAGTTGACAATTGTGGTGAAAATGGTAATCCATACTTCACTACAAAAGTAGAACTGACATTAGGTTTACTACCTTTGATTTGTCAGACTACATAGAAAAAAGCACTTCAGCCTGTCTCAACTCAACTCAAACTGCAGTTTGCGTGTACCCCTTCCCTCTCAAGCAGTATGCTTGAGCATTTTGTATGGAGCTGCGAATGTAGCGGGAAAACATTGTAATATTAGGCTACTTGCACCCACCTTCTCTCAGAAACCTGTTAGGGATGCGGAGATTGGGACATGAAGGGGAGAAGATCCGCCGAGCCTGTAGCCATCGCACTCTCTTCTTGGAACCTAATGTTACAACATTAAACACATGCATATCGTGTAATAAGAAGAATGAAAATATAAAAACTACTATTGACTTAATAACTGAGTACTAGTGAAATGCCTTGCACGCTAACGATTCCAAGCTACTGTTAACTTTACATAGCTACACTACTCACCACTTACGTTTTTTAGAACCGTCTTGGCTAGACACCTACAAAAGTCATAACATAGCTATGACAATTTTACTAATAATACTAGTTTCGTTAGAAACGAACAAGTATAATATTTAACCTTGTCATAGTAACATACAAAGTAACCTTACGTATTTACTATAAGTGTGCTAACGTTAGCCGCTTGCTAGTATTTTATTTTTTGGACTGTTTACCAACCTGAATCTCTGATGAAAGGTCTTCCCGATAGTTTTTCGAATTTGTTTAGCTGATTCGATCCGTTGTTCATTTCATTTTCCGCTGAAGACATTACAGTGTTTTTGTGTGGAAGGTATTTTGTTTTGTTTTGTTTTACTGTAAAAGGTTAACTTGGATAGATAGCTAGGCTTAGCCGTTGACATACTACCGTAGCATCCTAACGTTAGCCACAAAGCAAATGCCAGTACCGCCTGCACTGTTAGCGTTAGTGCTATGCTATGATGTTGCTGGCAATAGTTGTAGCAAAAATAACAAAAATAGTATCAATACAGTGAACACACACGACACCTGAAACTTGAAACGTCATGAGGTCTTTGTTTCGACCAATCACGAGTAGACCAGATCTTTATGGTATGTTCAAGAACATAGTTGAATTTAAGGGTTTATTCCAGAGCAGTTTTCATAACAGCTGACAGACTAAAAACAGAAACAGGCATAATCATACAAATTGTTAACTTCAGTATTTATCCCATTTGCCAGAATTAAATGTAAATGTGTATATTAGTGTGTATATATGTATAGCCAGCCTGTACTGTACGTGAAGCAACACAGCCTATAGCCTATTTATGTGTTGATAATGGTAATTCCCATTTTGATAAATTCCCCAACAATCAACCTTTACTCTAAATCATGTTAAAGGAAGTAGCTAAACAGATTTATGGTAATCTGGATCAAATTCTGTTAGTGTGTGCTAGAAAGATCAATAATCTGTTCAAGCTACTGTGAGATCTTTTTTATACTTGACATAACTGTGGAGTTATCTTGCAAAAAAGAACAATGAAAAGATGGAAAAGGCTTGATTGTTCTTTGCACCAAGTTCTCCCCCCCCACCCATCACTATAATCAATTAAATGCAAAAAAAAAGTGTGTGTGTGTGTGTGTGTGTGTATCTTAATTTTCCATTGGGTTATGATTTATGCCATTTTGTTTATAATTTCTAAGCCCGCATCATATTTATCAGTGGAAAAAACCTCAACAGTGCAATAACAGTCTATATATCAAGGAGAAAATCTCGACATATACTATGGAAAGGGAGCCACTTTATTTGTGACAATAAATGCATATAGTAGTTTAGCTGAATGTGGTTCTACGTACGCATTTCTAGCTGCACTACCCCCTCTCGTCATTTCAGTCACTGCTAGTTGATGTCACTGTTGCGAATGGATAGAAGAAGCTGGACAGAACTAGCTGCCCAGGTTGGCAGATAGAACTATATTTGCTACAAACGTTAGCTGCCTAGCTAGCTAGTAGTGCTACGCTGGCAAGACAGACATACGAGCTAACGTTAGCAAGACAGCTGATTTGGTAGAGAAAAGTGGTTAAGTCAAGTTTTCGTTGAAGGGCAGATTATATGAGTAAAAAGACTGAAGAAGAGTGTTATAGCTATTGTCGATCGAAATTGTAAACATTAATTCCTAGGGATTTATTACTTAACGTTGCCATTAAGGGATACAAAAATGTCGTCTCCAAGTCCGGGCAAAAGGCGAATGGATACCGACGTGGTGAAACTGTATCCTTATTAGATAAACGATGCTGTCTCACAAACAAATATTCAGTTTACCATTTTAATGTAACAATGTTGATAGTAAGCTAAAGCTAGCATTAGCCGTAGCTAGCTAATGTTAATAGTTAAGTAACGTTAGCTAGCTAGCTAACTTAATTGTTGTTGTTGACAGTAACTGTGTTTTGGGGTAACGTTAGCTTGCTAGCTTTTTGGCTAGCGCATAGTTATCTAGCTTAGCTAGCACATAGTAACGTTAACGTTACTTTCTTTTGTTAAAAAAGTGAGGAAATGTCATTTAACGGATTCGACTGAGAACGACTGCGCTAATCCATGCCAGTATTGCTAGCTAGCTAGCCACTAACCGTTGTTCTAGTAATTTGTAAAACAGCCTATTGCAGTACGTTATCACGCCTACTTATCATACAAAACCATTTTTAGCGATCAACTTCATTGTAATCATTCATTGTAATGTTATAACTGTAATAACTGATACTATCTAGCGGATGGCCTCCTTGCTTGGCGTTGTTTACAACTTGTTAACATAAGTGAGCATACGTGCTAAGCCTGTTTAACCATATTTGCTTCGAAAAAGCAAATTCCAGCATGTCACACTAGGTTAATCGTTTATTACATAATTATTCTTAGAATTGCGAGATGTAACCTTAAAGTAAAACGAACAGGATAAATGCATGGTCGATAGAACGTTACTCAACAGCCATTTCCATTTGTCCATATTTTAGTATTAGTGTTTTGTATGAAATTGTGACAATTTTTTAATTATGAATGCAAATTATGTGATTTTAACTAGTAAAATGTCATACAATTAGGTGCGATATATTTCTTGTAACATTGGCTAATTCTAAGTGTACACTGGCTTTCAAGCTTGGCTTGTTTTGTTTTTCTAGTCTTGCAGCTGTTGTTTGCGATCTGATTGGTTAGGCTGTTACCATCCGGAAAGTGGTAGAGGGAGGGACTTTAGAAACAGCTGATCAAGGCCAATAACAAACGCGCATACCGAGTGGGGGTTGGGGATAATCGAGACACGTTAAATCTGGCCTGTAGGGGGCTTGATGGTGAGCAATTGCTGCTGAAACAAGCTGCTGTGTTTGTTTGTTTTCACACCACACAGTACGGTGATTATTGGATTTGCACTTTTATTTCAGAACATTTTTGTTGCCACTACCGTGCGGTTCATTGTGCAGAAAGTCTATGTAAAAGAAGGTCTTTGTGATTACTACTGATTTAGCTAATATAGCCTAGCATTTTCCCAGTTATTATTTTTGAAACGTTAAGGGATGGAAATGTAAGACCAGAAATAACATGCAGTAGTACTTACTTATTCTACAGCTAACTCTCGACACCTTTTTGGGTTTCATCATTACCACAAAGTCTAGAATACACTAAACATCTGCTCCAGTCAGGGCAGATTGTTTTAGTACAACTTATTTTGCATGGTGATGATACAGCCCAGCCCTTACTTTTTTAGTGCAGTGTTTCCCAACCTTTCCAACCCACAGCACACTTGCATAAACATATTTATTTTGTGACACACCCAGATGTAAATCTGAGTCAAACTTAATAAAAAATGTTTTATTATCTTTCCCAAATGTGACTTTCCACGGCACTTCTGATGATGTCTTACTGCACACCTGTTGGGAAACGCTGCATTAGTGTGTGCCTGAGTCTTCTTGCAGTTCCTGCTCAAAGATCAAGTGCTCACTATGAACCATGTTTTGTAACAGGGCCTAAGTTCACTGTGACACCACCAGAGTTTTGTGTCAAAGCGGTCTTGCATTTAGAAAAAGTTTTTGTGTGTCACTCAGTCCAAATTCAAAACATCCTAATGTGAAATCTTAACTAAATTGTAACTAGTTTGTGAAAATGCTATCTATTGGCTGATGACAGACTTTTTACAACAGCACAATGAAACATACAATAACAGTGCGTGCGTTTAGCGACTGCCGTTTAGATTCTTCTGCTTTAACATCAAACTTTGTAATTACAACACACCTCATTCTCTGTTACTAGAGAAGGAAAATAATACATTATGATGAGGCACTTTTTTCATTTACTGATGGCACCAGATGATTAAGTGCATAGATAGTTATTGTAGAGTCTGGTTTCTACAAGCTACTAGTACACCCCCTAAAGCCTGTTTAAATCTTGTTTAAATTAAAGTTGTAGCATGATGAAATCCGTGCAAAATGATACTGATCAATTCTTACAGGTAGTTTGATTACATCAAAATGTCAAAGATGATTGGACATCAATCAATATTGGCTGATAATGGCATTGAGCACTGGTCCAATATCACTTGTTTTCACCAATTTTTCCAGTCTACAGTATAATCAATCATCAGTAGTTTTGTCCCAAAATTTTCTGACCATTTCTAACACGCAATCTGTAATGCTTACTTTATCACATTGTTATTTTTGCAAACATCCTTGAGAATCCAAAATATCTAAATAGCTCAGTTAATGAATCCTGGCACTAGATTTGCATGCATGCCAAAATGATAAAAGAAATTATTATGCCATAATGCACTTTGGATAAAAGCCTCCTTCATTTGGCTGATACATTCTTCATATTATCTTCATAAATTGTATTTTGTTTGAGATATTTGCTTAATTTGATTATTTATGCATATTTTGTTTGTTTGGCTTAAGTTCAAGTATAGGAAGAGAACCATTTCCTGTTTAATGGAAGTACATTTCCTTTTGCTTAGTAATACGTCTCCTGAGTGTTTTCCACATATATTTCCTTTAGTTGACTCTGAAGTTGGTGATGTAAACTGATTGTGGTCTACTCTGTTGGCCTAACTGCAGCTGCTGGAGGTCTTTGCTCCAGTATTGATCTTGCACCATTGCTGACAGGATTGACCTGGGTTTTAAACTTCGAATAACAGTGAGTTGGAACTCAGTCCACACTCAGCCAGAAACGGTGTTTGAGTGGTCAACTTTGTAGATAGTAGAAATGCATTGTCAGGGTGTTCTGGTGTTATCTAGTGTCTAGGTCAGCATGTTGTTATGGTTTTCGATGTCTGCTGTGTTACTGTGTGGTGTTAGCTTGTTTGGATATTTATTTTCCTTAACCAAAGGTCAGCATTGAGAGCAAGCATGAGGTCACCATTCTCAGTGGACTGAATGAGTTTGTAGTGAAATTCCATGGACCACCAGGATGTAAGTTTGAATATCCGAAATTAAACATAGTCAAATGTCTTAACAGTTTGCATTGGGGTCCTTTGTATTGGTGTTAATGGGAATTTATTCTAATCATTCCTGATGTGTGTTCCTGATTAAACATTTGTCTTCCAGCTGCATACGAAGGTGGTGTGTGGAAGGTGCGGGTGGACCTACCAGATAAATACCCCTTCAAATCTCCTTCCATTGGTAGGAAAGCTTAGTTATGAGTTGAAATGTAGATGTTGTTGCCAAGCTCATATACGTTCAGTAAACAAAATGTGTTCATTTTCTGATATACAGACTATGACCATATGTTGCATTATTTTTACAGGGTTTATGAATAAGATATTCCACCCCAACATTGATGAAGCGTAAGTTTTGAA
Source organism: Galaxias olidus (assembly GCA_026901105.3). Classification (NCBI taxonomy): domain Eukaryota; kingdom Metazoa; phylum Chordata; class Actinopteri; order Galaxiiformes; family Galaxiidae; genus Galaxias; species Galaxias olidus. Next base: position 76,479 of record JAPMUY010002465.1, on the reverse strand, counting down.
ATGATCAATTATGTTTATGTGTTGTAAATGCTCTGTATAACAGTTCTTAAATATCATGCATTATAATATTAAAGGAAATGGTAGATGTCTGCCTTCACCAAGTTGGAACAAAAAAAAAGGATTAGTGGTAGTTACAAATTGATGAGGTTGGTGTTATTGACATTAGCATAGCATAGGGGGTAGACCTTTAGTAGTTGCCAAATAGCAGTATAAAGAGCCATCACACTTATTATTTTTTCTTTATATCTGAGTGAAATATATGGTTTTTCTTAGTTAATGCAGATCTGACTTGAATCTCTTCTTATGATCTGTCTTGTGGCTCAGGTCAGGAACGGTGTGCCTAGATGTCATCAACCAGACATGGACGGCCCTTTACGGTAAGTACAGTTACAGACTGGGTAGTAGTCAGGTAGTCAGACACCAGAGGTTGTAGATTTGGGGTTGTTTCCCATCAAGTCTTACTGGAGTTCTCTTACAAAGCAGTCGTCTTAATGGGTTTTGGTACGACAAGTGGAAAGAGTAGTAGAGTGTACAGTCCATATACTATTGGTGCTCAGTGAAGCCTTCTATTGAGTAAGTGGAGGTCTTTACTGTTATGTTCTCAAGGTAGAGGAATAGCATCTAATCCTCTTATAGTGACCACTAACTATGCTTAACAAGGCTGTTCCCTCGAAGGTTACCTTGGACATACAGCACATATGCAATGTGTTAAAGATTGGGTAGCAAACTAGAATACTTTGGAAAAATAACTTTGAAATACACTTGCTGAAGACATCTTGAAAAGCTTGAAAAGACCAGCTTTCGTTATTGGTATACAGTATGTTTATGATCATGGTACTGTCTGTTTAGTTTGGGATGATGGTCTTTTCTATAGTGTCTTCTCAGCTTTGTTACAATAACTGTGAGCTTCTTGTCAAAAACAATACATTTTAGATCTTTCTTGGTCTCACAATTTTTGTTAGAGCTGTGTCTTGTCTTTAGATTTGATTCATGATTATTTCAAACTATAATAAGCTTACTTTTATCATTTTAAGGAATTAAAAAAGTTCTAGATCTGCCTAATGAGTTAAATTACATAAGAAGCTGGGGCAATTTTATGAGATAGATAAGCTTTAGTATATGTGATGAATGCCTGCGGTCAACTGCTTCTCAACAGAAAGGGAAATAACCTTTTTTTGCCGTAAAAACAAGTATTATTTTACAATGAAGACCTCTTGTGGCGTCTTGCCATTATTGCATTGCAGAGGGTTATATTTTGTAAAGGAGGTTTCCTCATAGGATTAACAATGGATATCAACAGGATGTGAAATACTGTACTCCTAGAGCATGCACAGTTTTCTGTCAATTAATTCAACAAGGACAGACATCCCAGGCATTAAATATGGAAAAGGCGACATTCAGAGCGCTGATACCCAGCTGTTTCCGGTAAAACTGGACAAAACAGAACAAGTAGCCTATTTTAAGCTATTCCCTGGAGTTTCTTGCAGAATGATCTAGTCGCTTTCAAGCAAAGTAACCTTGCCCTATGGCGTCCTACAGACCTCACCAACATCTTTGAGTCGTTCCTACCCCAGCTGCTGGCATACCCCAACCCCATTGACCCGCTTAATGGAGATGCAGCCGCCATGTACCTTCACCGGCCAGAGGATTACAAACACAAAATCAAAGGTGGGGATTATGTGTTTAAGTGTCTGCAACAGCTGATATATCATAGGAGCATATAAAGCAATATAAGAAAAAGCAGAGTTATGTGTGGATAATGATACTGTTAGCTGTGTAGCTTGACACATAACTTTGGTGAATAACATAAGATGGCAAGTTATGAACGTATTGCCTGGTTGCTGTTACTAGGTATCTTGATCAAATCAGCTCCATGTTTATCTGTCTGCCCCATATGTGTTCCAGAGTACATCCAGAAGTATGCCACCGAGGAGGCCCTAAAGGAGCAGGAGGAGGGAGCAGGGGATTCCTCGTCTGAGAGCTCCATGTCAGACTTCTCGGAGGACGAAGCTCAGGACATGGAGTTGTAGTGAAGGGGACACACGCTCCCCTTTCACCAGACTGACTATTGTTTCCTAAAGAGCAGAAACAGACTATTATATTAATATTTAAACGAGGCATTTTTTATGACAAAAAAAATCAAGGATTTTTATGGCTATTAGCGGGAGCTGTGGTGTGAAATCTCAGAATATCATCTTCCTTTATCATTAGCCCCAACATACCGCCAGCCTATGGTCAAGGTTCCATTTTGCTTGACTTTTGCACTCCCGCCAGACTAGTATCTTTGGATCAACACACGATGCAGGAGATCCCCCTTTAACAGCAAGGCTGTGAACAATGAGAAGATAAAGGGGTTAGACTGTTGTTACAACATCCGGACGGAGACAGACTGCTTACATTCACCACCCCAGTACATACACCCCCCCCCCCCCCCCCCAAACCTGTCATTTAACATGATATACATGTTTTTTTTTATCTGAAGAATTATTCTGTATTTAATTTCTTCAATAGGCACATTTATTTCTGTTTGCTTTCAGATAAAGTGTAGATAAATTCTTGTCCTCACAGCGGCATATTCATAAAATCCCCTTCCCCAGTGTAATTTCCCTCTCAAGATTTGTTACTTCTCCTTATGGTGTCATTGAAAGTTACTGTCTCATTCCCAGGACCACTCCTTCTCTAAAATCAGTGGCTCCCCATCCTGGAGTATGGTCAATTAGTCCAGTATGACTGTAGAGTATCTTCCCTGCTACCCGACTTTCAGGCCTTAGAGGCCTGTATGCAAACCTACTGACCTACCAAACCTTGGTTGTCATAGAAACTGTTATGTAAATATGCCTTTTGTTTACGTGCATAGACACCAACTCCTTAGAAAAACCGGTCACGTCCGATAGCCAGAGAGGTGTGTGTGTCTGTATGAGTGAGCAGTAGAAAGACTTAGGAAGCTGGATTACTGGAGCCATAGGTCCTTTTCATCAGCGAATAATTACATCTACACACTGATAACTAATACACAGGAGGGTTTCAAAACCGTGAGGTATCTGGCTTTTCTCTTCTACCATCTCCTCTCTGTTTTAGCAAGCTGTTGTTTGTCATTCTCTGAGCATCACTTTGTACATTGTGGCATGAAACAGAAGTAACGTTATGTAGGGCTTTGAAGAGAGGGCTGAGTAGTGTTTGCTCTGGTGTTTTTTTCTGGGGGGGGGGGGGGGGAGTATTGGTTGAAGTTTGGAATCGCAATGGTAGGAAGAGGGTTGGGTAGAAATGAACTACTGGTTATAGTTGAAATGTTGAGCTTCTTAACTTTGCCTATTGCTTGTGTTAATCTATAATAGGTGTCTTACTTGCGTAGGAGTAGTTAGTTTATGGGGTGGTGAATCCTATTATAATGTATGGTTTTATTACATCTACCACACGCTAGTATATAAACAAAAGTGTCTCTGGTGAAGAGATAAATACTTATTTTTTTTGATTTGAGATCACTTTTTACATTTTGGTGTAAATTCTCCAAAGAAATGTTGCATCCTTGTTCTCCTTCTTATGCAAATGTTTCCTCTATCAGTTTGCGGGAGTGCTCCTGTAGTGTGGGTGCTTGTCTTCTGCTGCTTTAGTAACACGTTGTCATGCAGAAGTGCTCTTGGTGACAGCCATTTAGTCATTCACCATCATACTTTGATTACAGAATAGTAGAGAGAAAAAAATCAAAGTAATTTTTACTTTAGAAATTGTTTGCCCTTTGGTGCCAAATTGGTGGGGGCAAATTCTGAAGGATATTTAAAATTGTATATCCTACAGTCTCACGTATTGCTCACATTTGTTGGCCTGAATGTGAACCCTAAAGGAGGAAAAGACCAGGAAGTGAGTTTGATAAAAGTTTCTCAGAGGGTCTTACCTTTCAAGAGACTGTATCTCTGATCATTTTTAAATTCAGATGTCAGGGCACATGTAAAATCATTGTTTTTACACCATGAGGAAAATGATGCTACAACATGAATACGAGTTTCTTTACAATATTTTACCTCTAAAATAATCAAGCATTGCGTGCTTGTTGTTAATGCCCATGTCGACTGAAGGTATTACTAGGGCAGTGATTATATACTAAAACAGAAGAGGCCAGACAACGCTGTCATAGTATTGACATGAAGCCTGTTACACGTATTGGCGCACCATTCACTCATCTCTAATCCTGCAATTTTGTAATATTACTTTATTGTATCTTGAAGACAATATTATAGATGCCCTAACACACACAAAAAATCTTCATATTCTAAACAATTAAAGGTTTTCAAAATTAAAGAGCAAAACTATTTGTATTGTATTCTTGCAAATAAGAAAGAGTTACAATAGAGGAAATCAAATTTATTTAATTTATATCAATGTTTCCTCAGTCTCATTTTCATGTTTTCATTTCATTTTTTTAATTTAGGGGTAAGGTTTGCAAGAAGAACAAGAAAGCGCACTGCAATGCTATTATTAATCTAGATGTCAGTCATCAATCATATATTACTCCTTTTATTTTGTTGAGAAAATACCTTTTTAAGCTTTTTTGGGGGGATTTTATTTAGTTCTTTAACTCTATACAGTAGACTGTCAAGGATGTACAGGATTTACCCAATTTTTAAAGTAAAAAAAATGAATAACTAAATGTGCTTCCCTTGTAAGTTTAATAAACAAAAAAAAGTATAAACTGGTTTGAGTGTATTTGTGTCTGTGGTAGTCATACCAGTATTCATTACGTGTATAAATGGAGCAAGGTAACGGGCCTGTCCACTAGGTGGCAGTGAAACATTGAGTCGAATGTTTCAGGCAAGCATACACTACAAAATCTTGTACTAGTTCGTTAACTTATTATTTTAAAACAGTAAAAGACCATTGTTTTTTTAAATCGCCTTTGTAAGCAATGTTAGATAGTGTTTTAACAAAAAAAACAAGTGGAAACAGAAGCCACACGAAGATACAAACATAATACAGAAAATAACTTAGGCCTAGGCCTAGAACAACATTAGAACTAACAATTACGTGTTACATATAACTTGTTTGTGCACAATTGTTCAGGAGTTAAAAAAATTGTTGCCAGCCTGCCTCCACAAACACGACAAATTCAGGAGACCTGAAACCTTTGAAATACTTTGCTTTGTCAATGAGCCAATAAGGCTGAACTTCTGCTTGTATGTTGCGATGAGAGAAGTGTTCTTATAAAAATTGTCAAAACTATTTTTACAAATGTATAAATACATCAAGAAGCATAATGATGCCAAAACATGGCTTTGAATGGCTAAAGGCTTTGCCTCTGCATTCCCTACAAAGAGCTTTACTAAGACCCTTATATAAATGGAATTGGGTATAAGTCCAAATGTGTTTACAAACACGATTACTGACGTGAATAAAACAGAGCATAAATAATACAGGCTACAAAAAAGGACTTCGAATAGGCACAAAGAGCAAGGTGAGTTTTTTTTTTTTTTTTTACTTTACGCTCCTTAACTTTGTGTAGATTGTTGACATAAGATAGAAATAAAATCCATTTAAATGTCAGTTTTTAACCACATACAATATTATGTAAAATTACCAATATTTTGAACCAGGTATTTTGGCTATCCAGTGAAACCCATACAGATCAAGTCCACAAAAAGAGTCACAAAGCAGTCTTCATTTTTGACCCAATAGGCTTGGCCTATGAACCGGGCTATACATGATTTACTTGCAGGCCATTCAAGTTAAATTCCTTTTTGTGTAATGTGATTAAAATATTTAAATTATATATATTTTTTAAATTACAGGTTAATTGGTAACTCTAAATTGCCCGAGAGTGTGAATGTGAGAGTGAGTTGTTGTCTGTCCCTATGTGTCGGCCCTGTGATAGACTGGCGACCTGTCCAGGGTGTACCCCGCCTTTCGCCCTGTGTCGGCTGGGATAGGCTCCAGCCCCCCCGCGACCCTGTCAAGGATAAGCGGTATGGCTAATGGATGGATGGATGGATGGATGGATGGATTTTTTAAAATTAACCTTAAGAAAACTATTTCTGTAGTGTATGGTCGACCGAAAGCATTTCCATAACGTTCATTTGAGTTAGATAAATGCAGGGGAGGAGCAACTTGGCTATTGGCCCCTGTTAGTTTCCCCGATGACATGAGTTACACCGCATGATTACCGGGACCTGCTCACTACAGAGGTTGGACCCAACTAGGCCTATGAGTTTCCGTAAACGAGAAACAAGTGCAGCTCTGTCGGCGCTGGTGTGCAAATACATATTTTATTTTTCAAACCTTTCTACAAATATTTGTATCTCTGGCATTAGGATTAGCCTATAGGCTATCCCGAGCTCAGTGCGCCCGAGGCTCCGATAATGTGCCTGGACATTTTGAATAGTCGCCAAAGTTAATTAAGGAAAAAACTACATAATTTCAAAAAGTCCATCTCTCCGTAGGCTATATTTCTCTCTCTCTTTCTCTCAAAAGTGATTTTCTTTTATGCGATTCAGTTCAAACGCCTGACTTGCGTGCACTCAATTGCAAAGTGGATCTAGTGCGTAATTTGTTTAGAAAGAAGACGGCATGAGGTTAAAATGTAATTAATAGTCCTCTTCTCCTAATAGGCCTTCCTGAATGTCATCGGTATTAATCTAAAAAAGTTTACAAATAATTGACTGGAATTTAAAGTTATTTAAACATAGGCCTACCCTTGAATTTCAAATGCTATTCCGACTACATTTTTTATTATAAATAAAACATGTTATGCCATATGAACTGCACGAATGTGCTACCTATCGAAAGGGAGACGGATGAATTACTTTGATCGACTTCATGCTGTGAAGTTCCAGGCCTGATTTACTGACTGGTTGATTATCTCCCCCAAGTAATTATTATACCATGTGGTATTCCCTTTAATATTTAGGAGATGATGTGCAAACTAAAGCATATGGCTCAAATATCCTATAGCTTAGGAAAATAAGCCCGACATCATCATTTTACTTGATGCACTGAATTGGACAGCGCTCGGTGCTGAAATAGCCTACATCCTTTAAAATCCGCACAAAAGTAAAGCTACAAGACTATAAATTGGCAATAAATGACAACTAAATTCGTGTTCTGTACTTCCACACTGAAAAAAAACTGATATGAAATATTGCATAAAAATATAGGCCTATATAAAAATCTATAGGCCTTCCCACTTAAACAAATATAATTATGAAATTGAACAATGTGTTACCTCATATTGAGAAAAATACAAACAGAGCAGCCCAATTGTCAATAAAGTTGGGTTACCCAATGCAGAAGCGATTAATTCTGCGGGAATATATGGACCTTGACCATAGGCTATATTGGTTGTTACCAAAGCTAGACATTATGTAGGCTATGATATATAGAAATTAATGTCAAAACAGAGTATAGACTATTTTAAAAAATCTGTAGGTCATTAGGAATAAAAGATTCCAAACATCTATGTCGAATGGCATCATCTAAAAATAAAATTAGGTTTTCCTAACGTTATATTCAGGCTGTGTTTTTGGCAGTAACATTGAAAACGTACTGAACATTTTATGAGCTTTTAAAATGTCCGACAATAATGCAATCTGTGCAAAATCAGGTGTGCCAATGTGCAGGAATAATGTTTAATTAAATAAAAAATAAGACAACATCAATGTTTATATTGATAAAAAAAACGTTTACGTATACATAAAAATAAAATAATTAAATCTACTCTATGAGAGGAGCATGACACAACCAAAAGCTGTTCACTGTTCATCTGTTCACATTGCTATCGACAGCTTCTAATAGTAGAATACCAACCCTGCTCTGGGAGAAAGATAATGAATTTGTGAAATATTTATAAACGTTTTGCATAGCCTAGTCCTAGAAGACAGCATTTCCTAGCATAATCGAGTGTCAAGTTTCCTTTTTTCAGTTTAATGGGCTCTGGTGTGTTTGGCTGCCTTGTCGGACTTGCAAGGGAGGATTGCAGCACGCGTGTTTGCCGGCTGGGCCTCTTTCATAATGTATGGTTTGGACAATGGGTCCATGGATAGATTTCACTGCTACTTACCATTTTGAAAGAGATGTAAATCTAAACCGCTCTCCTACCCGACGGATTGGGATCATCTGAGAGGATGACGCCTCTTTTTCCACCCGGGCCTCATACATCCTCCTAATCAAGAACAGCAGGTTAACGTGCAGTCAACAGGGGGTGAAACTCACCTGTAGACTATATAATGAGATGTTGAGGTCCCAACTGGCAGAGGGCATTCGTAGCATGTGATCGTCTTGCAGTTCTGTAGCGTGACAATTGCTGCCACACCGGATAAGTACAGGTATGTTATCCTCTTTATTCCTCTTATTCCTCTTTAAATTAGCGTTTATGCAATGCAAGAAAGACAAACTAAATTGACAACAAGGTCGTCAAAATGTCAATAGTCAGGTAGCTTTATGCTGACATCATCATTCTTAGCAATCAGCAGTAAATTGTCACCCAAAAATGCCACTGTATGCACCACATGCATGCAAGAGACTACAAATTGCGCGCGCGCGCGCGCGCGAGAGAGAGAGAGAGAGAGAGAGAGAGAGAGAGAGAGAGAGAGAGAGAGAGAGAGAGAGAGAGAGAGAGAGAGAGAGCAGTTAAGGCCAGAGGGAGTAATGCTGCCTAGATTACTCTACTGCCATTGGGTTAAGATGCTTACCAACTAATTACTTCTCCATTGGAAAATCCCTGGCCACGCAGCCTAAACAGACAGAGGGGCTTGGAGAGATGGGTCTAGGTCTACTTGGATTGTGGAGCGTGGCGGGTAAAAACAAAAGACTAACCATGTCAGCACTGCACTGTGCGGGGAGAATTTAATTGATAAGGAATTCTAGGATGAGAAAAGAGAAAGAGCCAAAAGTAAATTAATTCAAGGTAAAATAGGTGTATCGTGCAATGCGCTCCTACAACGGACTGCGCTTCGAATACCATTTGATTTATCAGAATTCAAAAGTACTTCATATTCTCATAGAGCCTACTACATGGGATGCATCAGAGGTCTTTTTCCAATGATCATGCATGGTACAGGTTTTATCCTGACGGACTGTTTTCTTTAAGGTAAGAACGACTTAAACAGATATGTCCAAGAATGAATGACATTTGTTATTGCATTTTAGACAATGGGATATTAATCAATTCATTCGTATAGTAATAATTTGTAGTTTGAGTCAGAGAGAATGGCCTGTGATGCTATACTTTAGAAACCGGGAGCAGTCTTCAAATGTAATCGAACCCATTTGCTTGAACCCTCTCGTGTCCTGTTCCTAGGGTTCATCTCTAAATCGTTTCCCAAAATAACCCGAGTAAGATGAGCGCAGTCTAGGCTACTCCGTTGCCCAATCAAGACAAATGCGATTAACTCACCGAGAACAAAGACGGACAGGTAGTTTGCAGACAACTTTCTTATTTTTTTTTTTTACAGGTTGTGCTCTCTTGTTGGAGTAGGAACTACCCCATAAAACACATCGCCTAACTGGACAGAGAAACATACACAGAATGTATTCAGCCTATATTTCGACTATAGGATATAACCCACCAGAAGCCAAATCGGTGATATGTTCGTTTCTCTCTCTCTTTCTCTCTGCCATGTGAATCAACTTGGCTTTTTAGCTGTATTGATCTCTCCCGGAAATGGTAAGATGAGCCTTGCTTTGGGACCCATTTGGAGCGTCTCAAAAATCACTTAGCGTACCATTCCATATAGCCGGAATCAATCCGCGGTCCAAGACTCTCTCTCTCTCTCTCTCTCTCTCTCTCTCTCTCTCTCTCTCTCACACACACACACACACACACACACACACACACACACACACACACACACTCGCTCTCCTTTTCTCTAGAAGCGCAAGGTGTATAGGGTGTAAATGGACGAGGACATTTTTTGTAGAAGACTCACACTATAGGCCTATTCGATTTGAGCAGATGGCAGGGGGTGGATTACAATGCCTATCCCTTGCGTGGCATATTAAGAAGAACGAATGTAACAGACAACTCAGCATACATGTTCTACATTTGTAATTCCTCCTGTTCTGTGTATGGCACTGGTAGAATTCACTGTGAAGGCACACTATCAGTGAATTACCATAGGGCCATAAACAGAGTAGAGAAAGAACCACGTATCCTACCAATATCAGTTACCTAATGGAGTTTATGAGCATGGGATATAAATACATATGGCGCCTCCCTTACTTAGGTACTTTCTTCTTGGCCCATTTTGGCACTAGCACATTTTTGCTTTTGTGTACGTAAATTTGAGCAATCATGTGTAGTGCCAATATAGGAAAAGATATACACTCAACTGTTGGTAGAGTTTGTGTGTGCGCCTGCACAGGGGAAAGATGGTGGTTCTTACGATTGTTACCGGTGTTCTTGTTTTGTTTGTTATTTATCTTGGTGCTGGTGCTTTGACAATATGTACTGTACAATATTTCTTGTCAATAAAGTGTATTGAGGTAGCTAGAAAGAAAGAGAGAACGGGTCTGTAGGGAAAGAGCCCAACAGCAATATTATCAAATTATGTTGACCCTCTCACATAATACTGTTCTTTGAAACGGAGGCCAACCATGTACCACTGATGACTTATTTCATGTAACCTGAGGACCAGCCATGGACACAGCATACAAACCGACAGCTCTAACAACAGCGTCCTGGGTTTCTGACCCAGTTGCTCTCCTGCGGTGTTTGGCAATGGTAGAACTCACACTGGTGGGCTAGATGGATCCGGTGGTTCTAGACTTGCCAACAACTGACTGGGAGCTTCATGCGAGCAGTGTATGTTGATGCACAGTACATGATCTGTATTTTTACAGAAAAAAAAATGTGGGTGCTGGTTGGGTGAGAAAGGGCCGTCGATGTGTGAGTGATTGCAAGAGAAGTGGAAAGGAGGTGAAACTAACTATATCCTCCCTGCACTCTTGCGGTCTCAGAACACCATAGAAACTTTCGAAGGACATCAGAAGGATTGGAATTGTCTGTATATTTTGGGGCCTTATGTCTGAATTTAACCCATCGTTACCAACCACTTTCCCGTCTTCAAAGAAAGCATCAAACCTCTTGTTGGGAAATAATAAATTTTATCCCTACCTCCGTTTCTATTCCTCTCTTTCACCCGGTATCTCTCTCTCTCTCTCTCTCTCTCTCTCTCTCTCTCTCTCTCTCTCTCTCTCTCTCTCTCTCTCTCTCTCTCTCTCTCTCTCTCTCTCTCTCTCTCTCTCTCTCTCTCTCCTTACGTCTCAGAGCAAAGGCTTTAGCATGCATGTCATTCCTCTGGGACGTCTGGACTACAATTAGCCTATAATGACATCACACCCTCAGTGTAACACTAGACATTTTTGGGAGAGAGGAGAGAGCTAAAGCAGACAGTTGACCATAGGGGAGTGGCACAAATCCATACACAGCCCATTAAGCACCAAGCAGTTCACAATCAGCATATCTGCTCTCACCAAATCAACCAATCGAACAATCAATCAATCCACTTTATTGAACAGTGTTGAGATAGGCTAGGATGTGTGCTGAAACTGCAGCTAGGACTGGAGCTTAGACTAGATGAGCATGGTTAGGCTTACAACAGTTTAGAGCTAGGTCACTGGGTTGTGCAAAGTGTGTTGACTGTGATGCTGCATGGATAAGACCTGCTGGTTGTTTCCCTCTGCAGCAGCAGGGCCTGGAGTAAATCCTGGGTTTTAGCGTTAGCAACAGCAACCACAGCTTATGATGCAACCAGATCTCTCTTTGTCACGAAAGGCTTGGGAGGAGATGGTGGGTTGCAGTACCTGTGTGCCAGTATGCTACAAACAGAAGCCGCATTTTCTATTGGTATAATATATGAATACTTGCAATTGGGGAAAGAACAGACAAACTGCTGGCAGAGAATGAAAAAATATGGGTAGAGGAAGCGTAATTACGCTCGATTTGTTAAGGTTGTCCACAGTTTACAACTTTGTGCAACTCGGCCCACACATTGAATAGGTCAACATACACAGCTATAAATAACCATACAAATACTATGCATTATCCTATGGAACAAGGAACATAATCATCCCTAAACATTCATCACTCCCATCATTGTGTTAGTCCATTTTTGCAGGCTTGAGAGGATACAGGGTTAAGTGGTGGTGGTGGACATTAGGGGGAGGGAGGCAGCGCACTGACTTACTGACAGCTGGTGCTGGTGATTAGAGCATGTAGTGATGATGGAGGGCATCAAAGCTCTTTAGGCAGAAGCCCTGGGGGAGGAAAGGACACACACACACACACACACACACACACACACACACACACACACACACACACACACACACACACACACACACACACACACACACACACACACACACACACACACACACTCCCACTCCTACTCCGGTATGGGCAAAAGGAAGGATGACAGAAAATATGGTGTGCTAGGATTATCTAGAAAATGCAAAATGTCTCTTGGACACCTTTCTGACTTTAGCCTGTTTCGCTAACTATAACATCACAGGCCAATTAGTTATTGTAAGAAATCAGGAAAAAACTATATTCCCTTTTGAAGTGCAATACTTTTATTCGGGAACCCAATTTCCTGGTTTGTCTAGCACTTTGAACTGTATAGGCAGATTCAACATGATCTACAGGCAAAACAAGCCATCTGTCATGCTTTGATGCACCAGTAGCCAATGGATTATTACCAGTTCTAATCTAGCACCTCCCTCCAAGGGTAATGGAAGAGCAGGACATAGGGAACTGTACCATCAGGTCTTATACTGCAGTTAATGGATCCCCTCCCCCAAGGCTTGAATAAAAACAGTTTTTTTTTATTTTCTCAAATGAAATAAAACAATAAAGTAATTTTGAGTGAAACTACTTTTGTATGTCTTTTAATGATTGTATTTAACAGCTTCAAATAAAGGAATTCAAGTGAAAGATTGTGTTTCCTCCTTAAGAGCATTGAGAAAGGGGGATGAAAGAGTCATTGCAACTAAAATCACTAGCCTTCACCTTAGTGACAAAATCCATCCCCGTTGTTCTTTGGAGTAGTGTATTCTTTTGTCCTACTTGATTCTTCCAAGTCTAAATTATCACAATGCTTTAAGGTTTTAGAGCCGACATGAGAGCAGCCTTCACACACAGCCACCCACACAGACAAACACACATTGGATTACTGTAATCCAGGAACAGAGGGTATTTTTAGGTCTTACTGACTAGTCCTCGACACTCATCTCAGGAACAGTAGAATGGTCGAGGAAAGCAGACACTGATCGCTCTGCGATCAATTAAGTTTCCTTTTAGAGCACGAGGAGTCTTACATCACATAATCTCAGTGGCGTACAGCATGTCCTGTAATAATAATAATAATAATAGCACATTTTATTTATAGCCGCCTTTTTAGACACCCAAGGTCACCGTACAAGACATATCATAAAGTTAAAACAGCACAGTATACAATTTAGAAAGCAATAAGCATAGGACAGACACATGGGAACTGAGGCAGGGGACATTACTGAACATCACAAGATTACAATGGTAAAGGGTGTACTACAACAAACACAGTACGTCATGCATCAGAATGAGAAAGCTTGTTTAAATAGATGAGTTTTGAGGAGCTTTTTGAATGTTGTTATGGTGTCAGACTGTCTGATATAGAGTGGGAGAGTGTTTCAACATTTGTAACACAGAGCCGGAAGCCACGCTAAGGAGGAAAGATTAGTTGATATGAGGAGCATTTAGGGGTCAGAAAGAGTTGAAAAGAACTTGATTCCGGACATGTTCAAAGCGAGATAAGACAGAGGAAAGAGATGATGTAATTTATTATGAAACATCAATATGAGTTGCAGTTCACTCTGAGATGAACTCACACCTTTGCTACTGGAGTGAATTTGTGAACCTTAAAACCACTGTTGAAAATCCAAATGAGGGTAAGTAATGATTTCACGTTACCCCATGAAACTATGTGAAGACACTGGTAATGTAGTTCTGGAAACATCATTCATCTATAAAAAAGTGTAAGAAGATGGGGAGGGTTGAGGATACAAATTGCCTAGTAACCCAATGATTTAGGAGTTGGGGGGCAAGTCTCTATATAGTGGTAGATGTATTGGCTGTGGTGTTGCATAAAGCTTACCTGATTGGTTGACAGCAGTAGACAAATTACATCACGCTTGTATGAACTGCAAGGTTACCTGTCATCTGTCTGACTCAGAAAATAAAAATGGAAAAGAATGCTCCAGAAACTGACCCTGACCCTAACCTATATTAGTAATTCTATAGACAAACTATCCCCTGAATACATACTACTTTAACTACCACAAATTGCGTTATTCCATCCGGAATTCTCCAAAAAACGATCATATCTCTCATCTAGGAGAGTAGTAATGACTGACTGAGTTAATATCATCACCTCTCAGATTAGCCACAGCACAGGGAACCGAAACCCAAACAAAGGCATCTGTCCATCTGCCACTGTATTACTAATCGCTTCATACCCAAACCCTCAGCACAATTCGAACTGTGTAGTACTCTGAAAAATGAACTGAGAGCTAATGATCAGAAATGCATGTGGTTGCAGGAAGTTACCACCGGACGGTTTAATTGGTATTACTTGACATTATCCCCCCGCCTGGTTGGAGTAGCTAAATGCTATGACACATACAGACATTCTATTGCAGCAGCTAGTGGAGAGTCAGAAGGTATTGTCACAGAAAAGGTTCTTCAGGTTCGTTTCACCCTAAAGATCACACTCAATGGATATGGTATTGTAGATTAATCTTTAATTTGATACAGTTCTTGAACACCACAGATTAACTATTTATAACATTAAATATGAATATATTTTGATTACAAGAACTCTACAAGAATTTGATTATGCTTTGAACAAATCTGGTATGAAGCGCATCCTTTTACAATTTGTCTCACACAAAGCCTCTAGAGGGGGCTATAATTCTATCTTCAAAGGCCATGAGACTGGTGAGACATTCTCCTGTGCGCCAGCTAAGGCCAGCTAAGGGTAAAGCCATGGTCAACTGGTGTAATGTTTCTTTATGCCAGGAGTTGTGCATGGTATGGTCTTTGGTTCCATCGGATCAATACCTAAATAAACATATCAGTGTTACACATATGGGATCACTGGGCACTTTGCATGTACAATGTCTGTGTCTATTTGTGCACAGGTGTGTTCCTCACCTGTAGAAGTTGGGCTTGAAGGGTCCATGCTTGTTGAGACCAAGATACTTTGCCTGTTCTTCAGTCAGCTCTGTTAGGTGTGCGTCAAACGCTGGCAGGTGAAGGCTGGCAACAAACTCATCTGAAAACAATCCGGTCGGGAGTCATTCAAAAATAAATCTTAACATTTTGGATACACAGATGTACTCATTTGTGTCCAAGCAGAATTCCTACCCATCTTCTTTGGCAGTAGATATACGTCCTGTCTGTAACGTCCCTCTGGAGCATTGAAGAGTTCTATGAGAGCCAGAGCCTGGCAGGATGGGATCAAAATAAAACTTGATAAGAGAACAAAAGCTAGCCTCTCACACTACAGGTTACACCAAAACATCTCGGTAAGAGCGAATTGCTCTTTCAGAGCCTCTAATGGTTGACAATAGACATACAATATTTGTTTATAATTTGTTCTAAACACTTTGATTTCATATCGTTAAGATATAGGAAATGCAGTGTGACGAAGGATTTAACACATTAGATGTCCTCCTACCCACCCACGAATTAACGGATTCCTTTTCATTTCAAGTGTTAAAGACCTTATGCCAAAAGCTGACATGATTCCCTGTGGTTGGAATGCATATTTCCTTGTTCACAAACAAACCTGGGTAGTGGCAGTGATGGACAGGACAAAAGTGGGCACTGTGGAGCAGCTCAGATTCAACAGACGACCCTGAGAGAGAACACACAGAGTTGCACACCATAACAGTCTTACACTCACATTTAAATTGCAAAATCACACTATAAAAAAATAAGGTCCAGGGTTTTGTCGTCACCTCCGCCAATATGACAATTCTCTTGCCATCGGGCCAGATGACATGGTCCACCTGTGACCTCACACGCTCCCAGGTCAGCTCTGGGGTCCGCAAACTTGCCTGGCAAACAACAGAATGATATCAAGGTCCACGTTAGCACACAAACACACATGCATAGAAACACACACACACACACACACGCACGCACGCACGCACACACACACACACACACACACACACACACACACACACACACACACACACACACACACACACACACACAAGCCGTACTCACCACGTCTATCTCAGTGTTAGAGTGACCCATGTTGCAGACGATGCAGCAGTTCTTCATCCTGTCCATGTACTCCCTCCCCACCACATTCTTGTTGCCTGCAGTGACATAATATTAACTTGACATATAACTCCAACTGATACTGGGCTGCTGTGCCAGCACTCACTGGATCTGAACATCAAAACACTGGTATTACCGGTGCAGGTGATGACCATGTCCACCTGTCGGATGACCTCATTCAGCTTGACCAGTCGGAAACCGTCCATGCTGAAGGAAGAGAGGGTATAACTGATAAACAGTGGTCAAACAGGTTTTCTGGCAGTGGAATTATTTACACAATGTATACTCAGGGGAAATATATCTGCATGTTATGGTGTGTTTCTACCAGTCCTGTGTCATACCTGGCCTGCAGGGCACAGATGGGGTCCACCTCTGTGACATACACAACTGAACCCATCGCTTTCAAAGCAGCACAGCAACCTTTACCCACCTGCAGGGCAAGAGACGCAGGAGAACGATGCTTACATAAACTACATTACATAAACGACAAACTAAATAGTTTTATGTGGTTCATAGAATGTCCGGTGAAAACCTCCACTTAGTACTACTGTTTGACTGACCTCACCATAGCCACACACAACAACCTGCTTTCCGCCAAACATCACATCAGTGGTTCGCTTCAACCTAGGAAGACGAGAGAACAGACGTGAGGGCATCTCTCTTACACACATACAAATGCACACACCAAACACACACACACCAAACACACACACAAGTGGTCAACAGATTTGCCAGTTTTAGCGAGCTTGAAGAACGTCTCATACCCGTCCAGTATGGACTCCCTGCAGCAGTAGAGGTTGTCAAACTTCTGTTTGGTCACTGAGTCGTTGACGTTCATAGCCGGGACACACAGCTTCCCTGCTTTGGACAGCTGGTACAGCCTGAGAGCGAAAGAGTTGTGACGTAAAACCAACCTCCCTCTGCACTGTGCCAGCCAGACTCGTCTCATCTAACTCAACAGAGCCTCAGAGACACAAACCTGTGGACTCCTGTGACACTTTCCTCCACAATGCCTTTCACTGTCTTGAACACGTTGGGGTACTTCTTATAGACCCAGTGGGTCAGGTCTCCTCCATCATCCAGGATCTGGCGGAAGGGGGGTAGGACACCACACTTGTATAATTTCACTACTTACAATGACTGTTCATTATGTTCCAATATCAGACAATAAGGTACCATGTTGGGTTGCCAGGTCTCCAGGCTGACGCAGCGGTCAATGCACCACCAGAAGTCATCCTCCGACTCACCCTTCCATGCAAACACAGAGATTCCTAGTTGGAGGGGGAGACAAAAGGTGAGGAGAAGAGAGGAGAGAGTGACTGTAGAGAATGAGAATGAGATTGTCCCGGGATTGGGGCCCTACCTCCTTCAGCGAGGGCAGCAGCCACAGCGTTCTGGGTAGAGTAGATGTTGCAGGCAGCCCAGCGACACTGAGCCCCCAACACAGTCAGAGTCTCCATCAACACCTACATGCGCACCCTCATGTTAGCATCTTTAGGAGAACGACTTTGAAATATATGGTTTCAAAAGCTGCTTTTTACATGAAACTGAAATGAAAATCACTTTCTCCGAGTCCGACTTGTATCATGGTGGTATTGTGATGACCTTGATATTTGCTCTTAGATGGATGATGTGACTGTGTCTGTAGACAGTGTTTGCCTTTGCTGTTTGTCAAAACTCCTCAAAAGTAGTACGTATATTTGCTGAGTTGGTCAATGTCGTAAGTAGGTTCCCGTGGTGCAGGTTCCCAAGCGTGGCACATTCAACATAACAATAGCACTGCCCTCCCAAGTTACTATTATACTATTATTGAGACTGAGTAATAGACCTGCATTAGGAGTAAAAACTGTAGTGTTGCAAAAGAGGTGGAAGTGAATTTAAAGGAGTGTGTATGTGTAAGTGTTGTACTAACAGCAGTCTGTGCCGTGATGTGGGTGCAGCCCACCACTTTGGCACCAGCCAGGGGCTTCTCCCCCTCCATCCTCTTCCTAAGGACCATCAGGGCTGGCATCTCTGCAGCCACAGACACAACAAAATGTTATTAAGTATAAACGTAATTATAAGGAACTTCTACTCCTTCAGGCACACAAGCTCCACAGAAGCCTCTCATGCCGTTTGCTTACCTTGTTCTGCAATCTCTATCTCCCGGCGTCCGAAACTGGCCTTCTTCATGTTTTTGATGCAGAAGTCTGACTGGCCCTTTGAGTTCTTTTGCTCCCTGTCCCTGGGGGACGCTTCGTCCTCTGAACTGTCTGTGTAAGATGCCGCTGTGAAAGAGACATTAAGTTAGAACAAATAACATGAAGAGTGAATCGAGGTGATAGTGATATAAAAAGTGGAATTCTCAAAACTGCCGGAAAGTGTGGAACATTGATATAATTAATGTAAGGGAATATGGAAAAATGTGGTGGGCTAGCAGATAATAAAGCCCGGAATTTTCTCCCTCCCACTGAATTAGGCCTGTTGTTCTTTTGCTTGTTGACTCCATTGCACTGATGGTGAAGGTGGGTGGGTCTGGATTACTGTTTTCTCACAGCCTTTGATATGTGAAAAGATTTAGGCAGGATCAACAAGTCTGGGAAATGCTGAGAGAGAGGACAGATTAGGACTATATTACACAAAGTTAATTCCCTAGAAAACTTTCCCTTTTAATTAAAGTTAGAAAGGAGAAAGCCTTTTTGGATAATCCTGAGCCCTGCACACCCAAGCCGCTGGGATCAGGTCCCGCTCCAAGAGGCAATGTATGTACTGAAGAAGCGTAAACTTGCTTATAAAACTGTGTGTGTGCAAGGGTGTGTGTGTGTTTGTGGGTGTGTGGGTGTGTGTGTGTGTGTGTGTGTGTGTTTAGGTGTACCTGAGCTATAGCTATCGGTAGAAGATTGGGAGATGGAGCGAGACAGAGAGCGTCGACCGATCTTGGTGGGACGTTTGTTGAACTCCTGCTTCTGTTCGGCAAACTGTATTGGCTGAAGGCACCACAGAGATATATAGCAGACCTGGTTTAGATTATTACATGAATACAATGAAACACATTCATTGATTTTCCTTGATTAACTGGTCCTTTTCCCAATCATATATCAAGAGATGTAACAAATGTTTATCCCAACATTAGAAAAAAACAGATCCCATTCAGGTACTAGACTACTCTAGATAAAAAATCACATTACTTTGATAGCCTCTAGTTTGTGTAAAGCTAATGACAGAGAAGTTTTAACAAAGCATTGAGTGGGTTACTTCAATAACTCTTGAAATTTCATAAATCATTTTTTGGAAGTGGACATTATTCACAATCCTCTCATTATATTGTCCGTATATTATGCTTTCATACCCATTTTGCACATCATTTGTCTTTCTATTACTCTCCATATAATCATCCTATTAATTTCTCCCTCTTTCCATCCACCTATCCATTTTCTCACCGTCCAGTGAGGTGGTTGGAAGGCTGGGCTGGTTTTTGAAGGACTCCACATTGCCATGCCTGGGCTTCCTTTTCTAGTATCCTTTTGTTCCTTTACATTCCTACCCAGTCTTCTAGGATGTCAGCCTTTAAATCTGGCCAAAGCAAACTGAGGTCCTTTCTTGAAACAAGAGCCACACAGGGCATTTGGACCCTCCTCCCACCATGCTTTTTTTTCCAATGTCCAATACCAGCTCCTTACATACTGCCATCACACATTCTTTCTATCTTAAGCCCCCTTGCATACACACACACACATACACACGGGACTGTCGTTTGTGAGCTTAATGGGCAGCTCCTGACTGGATTAACTGATGGAAAGGCAGCAGGTCATGAATAATCAGCAAAGCCGAATTCCTGACTTTGGGCACCATTATATTTCAAAAGCTACCTCCTTTCCAATCTCTTTTTTTATTTTATTTATTTAAGTCTGAAATTAGCAGCCATCAGTGGTGGATGTTCAAACTCAGTAAGCAATGTGTGTGATAAGCCCACGTGAGACTGTTGATTCTATATTAAAAGTTGAGAGAATATTGGAAGAGGAACGGCACGAAGAGACTTTGATGAAGGCTGGACCTGTAATGGCTACAGGTTTAAGTGAAAGTGATAAGCCCCGAAAACATCCCTAAACCGAGTAAGATCCTTGCAAAGAAAAGATTTAGACGCTTTATGCGGGACTAATGACATTGCCAGGGCAATCGTCTTGGAAAAAGAAGAAAAAAAGAATCTCATGAGAATACCTGAAGGATAATCTGACTGGTGTGTCTGTTCAGGTCACACTGTCCACTCACTGACTTGTTAAGATTATTCAGTTATGTCTAATGACTTGTAATGAGCACATGGACGAATCTTACTAATAGTAATCTTCGATTAATAAAAGTCTAAGTAGTATTATAATCTTGTTTTCATTTAAAGAAATGTCTTTCCTCTCTTGAAATATCTGGAATGCGATTGTATTAAGTAATTAAAAAAAATAAAATAAATTCAGCTACGCCATACAATTTTATACAAGCATCTCATCTAATAAAACAAAGATCAAGACTAACGGACATACTTCATTCATTATTGTTTAACTTAATGAAAAAGTTAAATAAATAAAACACAATTAATTGCTTGATTTGTTTTCTTTGTGAAATTGCAAAGCGGTCCACTTTGTTATAAATGCAATCTAGTGAAAGTGTACTTATAACTTTTAGAAAGAAAGAAAAAAAGATCGTGTCAATAAATATTAACGGAAATTTTACGTTTTTGACAGGACTGCGCACCAATGATCATATTCATCAGATTCTTTGGTGCTTAAAATACCAGTGGTTCTTTGGTTAAAAAAAAGGCAAAACAGTTATTGTAACCTGACGAGGGAGTGGGATACAAGGCAAGACAAGTGAGAAAGGTCTATCGACAACTAAATCTTTCCACCAGCGCCAAGACAACACAAACCCGTTTGTCACTTGTCCCTGCCCCCACTGAGGAAGAAGAACTGGTCTGAGCAGCAAAGACCCAGTCAGTTCTAAGTCATCGTCATCATCCTGGTGATTCATTTTTTCACTCACACAGCAGGTCCCATGACATTCGGTTGTTTTTTAGCGTATTCAGTGTTACAGACATACATTTTTGTGCAAAGATAGTGGCACACATGTTTAACTCCTCGCATTAGATTGAGGGCACGGGTGTTGCCTGAAACAACAAATGAAGCATGAAAAAACTGTTTTCATGGTTGTTGAAAGTTGTAATTTCTCCCTTTGGATTGCATTGAGTTAAGACATTTTTTGATTTCTGATATTTTACCAAACTCCTGTATGTGGATGGTAGGAACATGTTAGCAATGATTTTCTGAATTCAGGAATTTAGTCAACTCAGCAAGAGGCTCACACTGCTGCTTAATATTTAACAAAGATGGACAATACGTTACAGACCTGTGAGTAAAATGTAACTTATAGATGACATAAAGAAGTTAAATTAAAGAACCGAGACAGACAAGAGCGTCCTCTATCGATGTGCACACAATACACCATACCATGGTCATTGAGCATATCTACAATGTTATTTCAATCAACTGTAAAGCATACTTTCAATTATACTGTACTGACACAATCAAAATCACACAACATGCGTTTTACATGGACTCTTGTGCACTTAACACTTAACCCTTTAGATGGAAGAAACCAAAATGAACAGGCCAGTGGCAGTACTATTAAAGAGAGTCTAGAGCTAATGAGACCGAATATACCTTGATGTAGATTGACTGAACTGCCTCATGATCCTTGGCTTTGGTCAGGCTGACCAGGCTGTACTGCTTCTTCATGCTGGCTCAGTCTCCACAAACCAACACTCCCTACCAGACTGACCCTATTCTACAGTAGACTGATGGATCCTGTTCCACCGACGGATTCAGCAACTTTGGGCTACAGTGAGACAGGAGGAGCCACACCCTCTACCAGCAAGCCAAGGGGACAGGTGGGGGGACTTAAGGAGCGAGAGAGCAAATAAAAAGAGGATTTGTGAAGTGGGTATATAAGAGGAAAGGTCAGTTGGAGTGCTGGAAAAGAGAAAAGTGAGAAAAGTAAAGAAAAAAAAAGGGGGAGGGTATCTTCCATTTTCATATTGAGTTGACCTTTCAAATAACTGTGACGGTTAAGATAATTTCCGTTCACATTGTCAGTGAACATCGGTCAATAAGTAACCACAGAGGGTAGGGGTGGTACTGCTACTCTCTGTAAAGCTAAAGTAACTTTAACCTAATACAACAACACCACTAAGCAAGAGGCATCACACCATGAAGACCAAGGAGCTCTCCAAACAAGTCAGGGACAAAGTTGTTGAGAAGTACTAGTCAGGGTTGGGTTATAAAAAAATATTCAAATCTTTGATGATCCCCCGGAGCACCATCAAATCCATCATCTTCAAATGGAAAGAACATGGTACCACAAGAAACCTGCCAAGAGAGGGCCGCACACCAAAACTCACAGACCGGGCAAGGAGGGCATTAATCAGAGAGGCAGCACAGAGACCAAAGGTAACCCTAAAGGAGCTGCAGAGTTCCACAGCAGAGACTGGTGTATCTGCGCATGGGACCACAATAGGCCGTACACTCCATAGAGCTGGGCTTTATGGAAGAGTGGCCAGAAAAAAGCCATTACTTAGTGTTAAAAATAAGATGGCACGTTTTGAGTTTGGCAAAAGGCATGTGGGCGACTCCCCAAATGTATGGAGGAAGGTGCTCTGGTCAGATGAGACTAAAATTGAACTTTTCGGCCACCAAGGAAAACGCTATGTATGGCGCAAACCCAACACATCCCATCACCCCAAGAACACCATCCCCACAGTGAAACATGGTGGTGGCAGCATCATGCTGTGGGGATGTTTTTCAGCAGCAAGGACTGGGAAACTGATTCGAGTCGAGGGAAAGATGGATGGTGCTAAATACAGGGATATTCTTGAGCAAAACCTGTTTCAGTCTGCCTGTGATTTGAGACTGGGACGGAGGTTCACCTTCCAGCAGGACAATGACCCGAAGCATACTGCTAAAGCGACACTCGAGTGGTTTAAGGGGAAACATTTAAATGTGTTGGAATGGCCTAGTCAAAGCCCAGATCTCAATCCAATTGAGAATCTGTGGTCAGACTTGAAGATTGCTGTTCACAAGCGGAAACCATCCAACATGAAGGAGCTGGAGCAGTTTTGCCTTGAGGAATGGGCAAAAATTCCAGTGGCAAGATGTGGCAAGCTCATAGAGACTTATCCAAAGCGACTTGCAGCTGTAATTGCCGCAAAAGGCGGCTCTACAAAGTACTGACCTTAGGGGGGTGAATATTTATGCACGCTGAAGTTTTGTGTTATTTTGTCCTATTTGTTGTTTGCTTCACAATAAAAAAAAAAATCACATCTTCAAAGTTGTAGGCATGTTCTCTGGATGAAATGATGCAAACCTTCAAACAATCCGTTCTAATTCCAGGTTGTGAGGCAACAAAACATGAAAAATGCCAAGGGGGGTGAATACTTTTGCAAGGCACTGTATGTGTGTATCACTGTCACTTATTCTGTAGGGTCTCTACAATGTTCATCAGTTGCCGACATTCACATACAGAAAAAACAAAAGTTATGTTGGACCTGCTTTATTGTCCCTAACTCATTCTCACAAAAAATTTGACTGGGTTAATGTTTGTGTGTTTATGTGTGTTGTGTGGTAACGTCCATCACAAGTCCACATTTCAATACAGTACCGCACAATCAATATACCTATTCACCTGTCACAAAACATGAATACATTGTCATTTTGAGACACATTGTATGCCCAACAACAAAATTAATCCCTTACTCTATGCCTTTTTGGTCCATCAGTAACCAAATCTCCTCCCTCCGTTGTGGATGTCTCTCCCCTGTCTCTCTCTTTGTTGTGCTGTGGCAGTGTTCCCATTCGTCTGGTTGCTGCTGCCTGGAGCATCTTAAGCAGGTTTGGGTTGGGTGTCAGTGCCTGATCCATCTCACTGACCTCTTCCCCAAACCTTCCATCTTCTGTGAGGGGCTGAGGAAACACATCTGGTAACGGCAAAGGATCTTCATGATCGGAGTAGCCTGTACCCCCGTTTACCTCCGTCATGACTGAAGATAGTGAATGGTGTGTTCACTTGGACAGGGAATAAAAAGACAAGGGAAGGCGGGGTCCAAGCACAGTTCATGGACAGTCCTTTTAACAGAAAATATCAATGCCCTCTATTTTGCCCATGCACTCTCTGTTCTGAGGCCTGTGTTCTGTCTAAACAATAGGTTTAGGTGTTTCACGGTAGAGTGTGGATATTACCTACAGCAGGAAAAGCAGACCGTTTTACAGTATGTACACTATAAACATCATTCACATTTTTAACATTGCTTTGTAAATGTATTGAATTTTATAGCAACACAGAACTGAATGAGACATGAACAGATCCTATTGAAGTAAGTAACTCAATAAATAACATGATTTATAGTCACATGGCTACACATGTATGAAACATTGAATAAAAATAGTATTCCATGTTTTATTGTTGTCTTTGAATTTCCAAAGTTCCAGAGGCATTCCTCTGTAAGGTTCTGTTGCAGACAAACAGGTAAAGTGATATCTGTTTACAGTAAACCCTATGGTGGACACACTGCAAGTTACAGATTCTATTCTATTTTCAAGGGCCGTGACTTACTGAGGCGATCTATATTCATTACCTAGTTTGAGTAAAGGAAGGGCCAAACACTTGGATTAATAAGTAATGACCGTTACTGAGACGGAAAAATTAGGCCAGATGTGTGTGTGTGTGTGTGTGTGTGTATGTGTATGAGGGGGTTAGAACATCTTTCTGTTACTCGTCATGGGGTGACAATGTGTCCGAAACTTTTTCTGTGGTGACCGGGGGTGCAGGGTGTATCTGCGGAGTACCAGGACAGCAGGCAGGGGGAGACTCTGGCTGCTTGTAGTAGGGCCGGTTGTGGTTATTTGGCGGTTAAAGTTTTGTACTCCATATCTGCGCCATTAGCAGCCAAAACACCCATGTATTATATACCATTGCAGTAGATTTTATAAATTGTTGGCTTACTGACTTCATTCCCAAGTCAAAACCGTTTTGATAAAAAAAAATCGAATTTGGTCAAAACCTAGACAAAAGGTTTTCCATGATTCACAAGAATCATTCTACAGAAAAACAAGGGAAAATTAATAAGTACCTTTTAAAGCCACTAGGTGGCACGATGTTTCCATTACCATCCAAAGGTGGGGATCTGAGGTGGCTGAGCAAAAGTAGTCTTTGTCTATCTCTGACTTCCGGATTCAGAGCCTGGAATGACTTATTTTGGTTCTCCACTGTTCTGGTACTTTGTATATGGCTATTCTTCCACTGGGGGAGGAAACTGGACAGAGTGTTGGTACCCATTCTAAATGGAGGGCGCGCAGGGAGAGGAGGAAGAATGGCCATACCTAGCACTGCATATTGAGCACGCTTTGTCCTCTCTTCTCTTTCATTCCATTTCCTCCTCTGTTCCTCACTTTCTTCCACTTTCACCCAGTGCAACAATTCCAGCTGAGGCTTTTGAAGGTGGGAGGGCATAGAGGAAGTTTCCCTTTGAGCCAATGAGCGAATAACTTGGGCTCTTTGGGCAGTTCCTTTTGGGGGGCCCTTGAGGGCCAGACGATAGCGCACATGGGGGCAAAAGCCTGTGCACCTCAGTTGTTGCATCCTGCAAAGAAATAAATAACCTGTACTAACATCCCTAGAACGGTGTCTGATATGCTTTGAACTTTCATCAAAAAGTAGATGTTCACAATGATCATTAACGTCCAAATCATAGAGATCATTTTTTTTACTTTCAAAAAGACACTTAGTTGGCTGTCGAGGTGTAGTTTTTACTGGCTCACCTGGGTGAATAGACTGGGCTCCTTCCATTAGGTCTCTGCCAAGAACACAGGAAGAAATTGCTAGCTGGTGAGGTCACATTGTTGCTATGACAATGTGGCTATTGTTGTCTGTCATAAAAAATGTTTATTGATGAGATATTTGACTACTTGCATCCATCCAACTTAAAACAGTGAGTAAAAAGACCCAAGGAAGAATCATGTGCGGCTAAACCATTGCTTTTAATTGACAAAACAATACTGTCCTTTTTCATTATATTTTAGTGTTTGTGTCCTGCCTTGGAAATCCTAAATGCCTATAGAAATCGTGGGCAGTTAAGATAATGTTGTGATACATAAAGTGAGGCAACATGGCAGACAGGGAGTAGTATTTTGGCCTGTGTCTGACTGCACTTTGAGTGTAAGTGTTTAAGTTTCATGGGGTCAATATGACAAATTCCTGTCATTCATGTCTGCAGCCAAAGGCAAACACTGTCTAAAGTAGCTTCAAACTGAATGAGAAAAGACCTGCAGGTTGCAGGTAAAATCCAGGTGAAGTAGATCTGAACGGTAAAGGAGCATGGCTATGGCTAAGGCAGCAATGCATTGCTTAAGGTGAGTAATGTCTCTAATGTTTGGGGAATGCAAACAAAAAGGTTCATGCTCACACTGAATTGTGAAAAACAGAATGGCACAGTTGTTTCCATTTTGCTGAATCACAAGACAAATAAAAGCGCCTCAAACAGACTATTCATTAATTCTCATTTAATGAAAGTTTACAGTTTAAACATCAGGAAGTAAAAGGTCTGAGACTCCAACATATTAGCTCACATTGTAGTTGTCCAGGGATTACATTTTTTTTGGCACATTCACTTTATCCATTATATACACCGTGTAAGCAAAACACCCCCACCCGCCTATAGACACAAATATTGATTAATTCACATTTGCACAATTACGCGCAGTCTAGTGTTTTTCATTTGCTTTTACGGTGCTGCACATGTTTATTTACATTTGTTGATCCACTGCGTTTTTTATGAGACTTACTTACAATATCAAATGTATGCTTCCTATGTACATAGTTAAAACATTTTTTATCTAAAATTATTAATCACATTACTGGCTAGTTTCAGGCTGAAACATAACCCCTCTTTATTAAATTTAATGCCACTGTTACGTTTTTCAAAAGATTTAACAGGATCCAAGACCTTAACAGTTTTTATCCATTATTGTGACATTACACTGGTTTCCGATAATCAGAGATGAAGAATGACGCCCTGTAACGCACAACATCCTGATGTTAGCTGATGTTGGAAATGTTACAGTACTTCTGGGCTCCACCTTCTCCTCAGATGTTTAACATGCTCTTCATCATCGTGCTGTACGTATGTTCTTATATTGGCAGAGGAGCAAGTGTTTGAAGGTGTTTTTGAAGGTGGCATTGCAAAGGGCGTAGCAGGCTGGGTTGATGGTGCTGTTGATGTAGCACAGCCAATAGCCAATGGTCCAAAGGGAGTTGGGGATGCAGCTGGAGCAGAAGGTGTTGATCAGAACCATCACATTGTAAGGCGTCCAGGTGGCAACAAACGCAACCAAAATGGCCATGATGGTGCGAGTAACCTTCTTCTCCCGGGAGGGGGGAGCATTCTTTTTTTTCTTTGGACTCCGTTTGGTCATCTGGAAATACAAATATAAATCAGATGCATTACTTTTTTATATAATAAACATACTTGAAACATAATTTATAATAATGACATAATTAAACAATCGTTGAAACAGTAATGGTTAATTAATGCTAACCACTAATGCTAACTAAGGCTAGTTACCATAGACAGTGTCCGTGTCATTAGACTCTGTTTGTCAGTGGATGGGATGATTTCTGTCTCCGGGCAGGTGTTGGTGGATGGCTCTGCCTTCGTGCTAGCTCTGATACAGGGGAGTTTGGGGTCAAAGCTTGTTGCCCTTTTCTGGGAGAAATTATTCACTTTGTTTTGCTTCCCTTTGCGATTAAATTTCTTCTGTGACTGTGTAGAAGGAGTTGGTGTCATCTCGTCTTCCTCCCTCTTATTTGATGAGGATGGAGGAACACTAACAGTCGTGGAGCTCTCGTTCGCTGAGTTCCCTCCTACAACTACGTTCCCTCTGCAAAGGCCAGTGCCATTCTGCAGCTGCTCCATACAATGATTTTTCTTTCCTTCATTGCCGTCATCCTTTTCTATCCCATTCTTCGTGCTGTCGTTGGCCGGAGCCCGGCACTCGTCCTCCTGGCTCTGTGATGGACCCTCCCCCACGCTGGCTCCAGAAGGCTTCCTGCTGCTTCTCCTCATACGGCTGCGGCTCGCCCTGGAGATACGCCAGTAGAGGCCAATCATGATGGCAACTGGCAGGTAGAAAGCAGCAATGGCAGTACCAAATGTCACTGCTGCGTTTGAAAAGAACTGGATGTAGCACTCGCCGGGCTCAACGGTCCGCATCCCTACAATAAACTGCCAAAACAAGATTGCTGGTGCCCACAGGATGAAGGACAGGATCCAGGCTGCGGCGATCATCAATCCTGCCATCTTTGTGGTGCGGCGAGCAGGGTAGCTAAGGGGCTTTGTGACGCAGAAGTAGCGATCAAAGCTGATGATGAGCAGATTCATGACAGATGCGTTGCTGACAACATAATCCACTGCCAACCACAGGTCACACACAACTGGGCCCAAAGGCCAGTGGCCAATCACGATATAAACAGTGTAGAGGTTCATTGAACACAGGCCTATAATCAAGTCTGCACAGGCCAAGCTGAACAGGAAGTAGTTGTTGACGGTCTGCAGGTTTCGATTCACCTTTGAAAAGAAAATTTTGATTATTATAAAGGGAGCATTATTGAAGGATCTTTTTCAAATGCAATGTGATGTGAGTTTTGTCAGTGGTACATTTACTTAATGAATGTCGGCTGTAATTGAAACATTAAAAATATTTACCTTGATTGATAACATGACCAGAATGTTGCCAATGATGGTAACCAGACTCAGAGAACCAGCTACCAAAATAATAAGAACAATCTCCACAGTCTCGTAGGGGCTCCCAGATAGGAGGCTGATGTGGCTGCCATTGCTGCTGCTGGGGTTACTGGAGTGGGTAAGGTTTAAAAGCTCCATCTTCTTTGTTGTCTGAACAGTTTTTCACAGTATTGTTCTGGCAAGTCTCAAAGAAGCACATTGAACCTGGCAATGACAACAAAAATATTTCAAAACTGTTTTGCATTTCAGTTAAACGCAAATCTTTTTGAGTGTCAAATTAACAGAAATTTTTTAAATGATGGGAAAAGGCATGCGTGTGTGCGGGCGTGTGGATGTTCACAAGTTAGCTGGGTGTCTCAGTTAAGTAAAGTAACGCTTTGTGTTTGCTGCTGAGCCAAGGTGTAACAGGTGAACAAATAAAGGCTCGTTCTCATGGCAGCTGTGTTAAAAAAATATACACAGTGGTGGCTTTATGCTTGAGTTATCAAAATTACTGTGTACATCTGAGAACAAAGAAATTATCTTCAGAGCTTAACAGGACATGGTAGATTTGATTTAAATGTGTTAACGGCTGGCATATTTTGACATGTTTCATGTTTCCCAGGTATCTATAAAACATATATTTTAAATGTTGGCAAAATGAAAATGTACGAAATGTATGAGCAAATACGTGAAAGACAAGGTTGAATTTATAAACAGGGAGGCCACATAGCTTTTCTGTCAGTGCCCCTGGACCTGGGACCAATAAACCCGAAATCATAAACTGTCATCATCACTCAGTTTCCTCTTTTCAAAGCCTTTAAAAATCATACCTTTACAAACAATTATTCAGCAAAAAACATTTTAAAAACAATTTTTTTAATTGCACATTGTTTAAATTGGTGTCGTAAACTTTGCCACATTGAAAATGCCAAAAAAAGGTTAATTAATGTAATATAAAAATTTCTAATGTAAAAGTACAAAACAAATTGCTGTAGGCTAACAGGTTAGACGTTGTTTTGCTTTAGTTCTAGACTTACTAAGTGCAGCTCTTAACACAATTAATCCCTCTATCCTTATTGAACGGCAAACAAATTGCTTTGGAGTAATAGGAACGTACCTCTAAAATAGTTATTGTACCTTTCGGATAGGCAATTTTGTGTTTGGTTGATAAACTTTGTTTGGTCTTTGAATTCTGTAAAATATTGTTTTCCTCAAGGCTCCATTCACGGCCCCATTCTCTTTTCCTTTCAGTCATCTGATCTGTGAACATGATGTCTCCTTTATTTGCTATGACAAAGACACCTAGTTGTACTTATATACCTATTAATTACAATGATTTGAGCACACAGGACAGCCTCAACAAATGCAAATGAAGAGATAGAAGGTTGGATGTGGCAAATTCTTCTCCAGCAAAATTACAGCAAATCATTACATCATGACATTATTCTTTTTTGCCCTTTATGTACTTTATAATGGCTTTGACAAAAATACTCTTTTCCATTTGTCAAGACCTTAATCAGAACACACCAAATTAAAAAAAAAATTTTTTAGCTCCTGGTTGCATTATGGAATTCATCATGCTATCTGAGCAAAAACGGCAGAAGGTTTGCTAAAAAGCTCAGAGGGAAGTTCGAAAATCCAGACTTAAAACCAGGGAGGACAGAGCTTTTGTCATTAGTGCCGGTGGAATGGTATTTATTTATGAGAAGTTGATTAATGCATTTTGTTAATTATATATAATTATCTTGTTTTTACATCTTTATTAATTGATGGATTTTGCAATTAATTGTATTTTCATCTCAACCTGTCATTTGTGTTTCTTGTTATTTCACATGTATTGTATAAACTGTTGTTTTGGTGTTAAAGCACTTTGCATTGTTAAGAAAAGTACTGTACAAATAAAGCACTTATTATTATTTAAAAATGCACAGGGCACGTATTAATATCTTATAACATCCATTATGCCATTATCCATATTATTTTATTATCTTTGCTATTCTTGGCTACATTACCCTCCTCACTCTTTCATGACCTGGAACCATACTGAAATATATTGAACCCAATCTGACCTGACAGGTTGCGTATAATCATGTATTTACACCACTTTCCCCTCTGGAGGTCTAATTTACATTCTCCGGTATCCTTGGAGAGTCACCACATGACATTTGAGCAAAGGTCCTATATTTAATCTGTCTATGAGGTCAGTTTTAAAACTCCAGCCGACATAAAGACATTTTTTGACACTTCTTGTTCATTATACACGGAAAAGCTAGAGCTTATAATAAAAATTATTTTGAAGTCCAGCTGTATGTAGGTCGGATGTCCAGAAAGGCCATAACAGGCAGACATGCTTAAGTCACCACTATGCAGATTCTACCAAGCTAAAGATGAGATAATCTATGTTCCTGAAACGTCACTATTACCTGCTCTCACTAACTTCCTAATTCTGCATTTTTAACCACGAGAATATGATCATGATTCTAGCGGTAATGCCTATAACCGAAACTAAAGCATATCCACACTTATCTCTTTGATAAAAATCTACTTTACCATATGTACTTTATATCTACTTTACCACCTTAATGATTAAAAACACAATATGTCAATATAGACCTTACTCACAGAAAAACACTCACAGTGTTATCTGATATTGTTTGATCATAAAATCAATGAAAATACTCAATGGAATTATATTATTTTGAGGGCCATTGGATGCTACCCATGCCATGCAAGTGACTTTGTTAATGTATATGATAACATCTTAATGTACCTTTAAAAAACAATGTCCCTGCCCTTACAGCTGAAACTCCATTACAGCAGGCCTGTCATTGCTCAAACTAATTGGTCAGGTAACCCTGTACAAACATTCAGTGTTCTTTCTTTCAATCATTACACTATATTTTTATGTGTATTTATTTACTAAAAGCATTGGTTGTATTCCAAACAGACATGGCACACCAGCACAATTTAACAAAACTAATTTGTGGTCTTGCATGTACCTCTTTTATTCACATCCTTGTGTAGTAAATTAAAACGAATGAGTGTCCTCTAAGCTAGCTGGCTGAAAATACTGTCATTGTTAAGATTCTTAAACTGTCTCCCGTCCAACCCCCTCGCTACCTCCTCCTCCTCTACATCACATTTACACCGATAACTTCTTCATTACTGCCCCCTAATTGTTATTCTGGGAAACTGGAAACAGTCAAAGATGCACTCAGTATTTCCCTGACAGGCACACAGTATTTCCCTGACAGGCTCACTACCCTAGCATAATTAGATCCAACAGGAGTTCAGTGCAACAGCTGTACCGGTAATGGGACTATAGTCACTGGCCTGGGCTGGCTGGATTTTAAAATCTTTTTGGGATGAACCTCGGTCGGTCTGTGCGGCTCCGTAGGGCTCGGTTTTTCATAATATTCTGACTAATGTGTTATATGGAGGAAAAACTTTAAATGTTTTAATTTGTAAAATGTTTTTGGATGACGTTTCACCTCCCTGAAAGAAATACATTTACTTTTTCCTCATACAGCTGTATTGTGTACAACTACTCACAGATGTAACACAACCGCTGTATATTTAACACTAGTTGTATTAATATCTGCGAACTTGGTACTCCACTCAGAGTAGTGGGAAATTTCACATCACTCTGTGCTCTGCGATGGCACAGGAGTGTAATGGAGTGTGGGGAAACACCATGTCACATAGGCCACCACATCCAAGAAAGACAGCTGAGGACTAAGACAGAAAGAGAGGAATAACAAAACAAAGAGGAGTGGTCTAAGTAGCAAGACAGGGATTGAGTGGAGGAGAGGGAAGAGATTGGAAATAGTAAACAGACTGGAAACTGAATGGTGCAAAAAGAAAACGAAATAACCACAAGGACATGTCATCCCAGACACCATGGAGAGGATAAATTAGTAAACATAATCTAATCAACAATGTAATCTTCTCTTTGAGGGGTATGACTGTAGCAAATCTAAATGTAGATCTTAAAAAACACACAAGGTAATTAGTAGACTTCTGGGAAGCAGGGAGAACATAGAATCCAGAGATAGGCTACACAATGAAGAACATTGGCCTCAAGCCAGACGAGGCAAAAAGTCAACACGAAATGGAAATTACAGATTACACAGATTACATGTGTTTTCGACTGTGAACTAAATCAAGCGATTTCTTTACAATAATGTCAGTAGTTTCTGAATATTTGTATTCTTAGATGTTAAGTAAAGATCTACAATGTATAGCACAGTTTGCACAATATCATGTCCGTGAAAGGGGATCCATTAAAGAAAGCCTTTTAAGAATAATGGGTCTAATAGAATGGTTTGACATGGTTGCAAGATATTGGCCCATGGCCCGAGGATTTCCTGTGGAGGCACAATGACAACCACAGCTATATGAAGTGTAATGCAGTGAGCCTTCTTAAAGATTGCTCTGAATTCAGGCACAGTGCATCACATAATCACATTAGTGAATTCACTAGTTATATATTGTATCACATGCCTGCCCCAATCTCTTTGAAAAGTAAGACAATAAATATATTTTCATATTGCTAAATTGCTAAATAGATAGATATTCAAAATGCGTTTTCACTTTGTGACAACTTTATCAAACGCATGCTATATACAATTTTGACCTATATTTAAACTGATAAATATGGCACGATAGTTTTGTTTTACCTTTACAGCATTTTCAGATTGGCTCCGTTAGGTTTGTCCATGACCTGAAAAAAGTCAAATACGAATAGAACCTGAATGTGTGGTGAGTATGATGGGCACACTAGCCTACTCCTTCCCAAGCGAGCGCGTGGATTATTTTGTTTGTTCATGTGAGTGGGTTTTGGAGACAGAGAGGGAGAGAGCGAGAGAGAAAGAGAAAGGAAGAGAGAGAGCGAGAGAGAGGGACGGGAGAGAGAGATAGACTTTTCTTCAGGGCCGTGGCGAGTGCTTGTCTCGATTTCTTTTTTTTCTTCTTCATGACAGGCTTATGGTGTTGTGATACATCAGGGTTATTCATTTAAATTAATAAAATGTATACTTGAAAATAAAACAGAAAAATATTTAAACAAAAATACATCCAGTTAACATTTTCTGTTGAAATTGAGCATTGTGAACCATATTATTACCATATTACCAAAATTGTAGTAACTGTAAAGAACAATTTGCAAAATCTGCTCTCTTTCGCTGTTTAAATATCAATTTGCCCGTAAAATAAAAAATAACAATGGATATATTTGAAACGTAGTTACAGTTTTACATCATAATTTTTAAGATGAAATCCTGTTGAACTGTGGTTGCAAAGCACTAACAAAAATTGCAAAGTGCTTTTGACAGAACTATAAGTCTTTAAGGCTTTGTTGATACCTTGATTGTGTTTGATATGCTTGAGATGTTAATACTTTGCATTTAATAAAAATGTTATGCCCACACACCGTGGGTGAGTTTGTTTGTTGTGAGTTTTAGTTACCTTTCAGATGAAGGATTAATAAAGAAGTCATAGGATCTATAATGTCAGAGGCTGACTAGACCCTTTCTGAAACTACTTTTTTAACAATGGTACAAAGTACTTCTCAACAGAAGCTAAATCTCTCTTAAGGAAATCTCTTTATAGTTAAACTGACTTATATTAGAGAGAGTAATACCTACTTTTCAGTTTGTGCACATTTGCTTCATGCAGAACAGGTTTGTAGGTAATTTTTTATCTAACAAAAAAAGAGCATCGGGGAAAGAGTTATTCTAAATCCCGATAGATAGGCCTTTTCCCTTGCTTTAGGATGTTAACCTTTAAGCCTCTGTTATTTTGACCTTTTCACCACTCCGGTGACGTACTCTGCACCAGTCCGAGGATGACCTTACTTTGATGGAATTGCTGTAGGGAGTAGTAGTCTCTCTACTGAAACAATTATCCACAAGAGCGTATCTGTCATCAAACTGGCCTCTGAAAGGCTCTTAAATATGGGTGGAGAATGGGAATTGAGTTATAAACTCACTTTATTCCGGTGAAATTGATCACATGGCCTGTGGAGACGTGATTTAGAGTTGACCCATTGAATGATTTGTTGAATCTTTCATACAGAAAATGTTATGCGCCTAGGACAACATTTCATCGGGGGGGGGGGGGGGGGGGGGGGGGGCATCATTGAGCTTGGTGTAAGCATGAATATGTGTGTGTATACGAGTGTGTGGCTGAATATTATAACCGGCCTACTTTCTTTACAATTCAGCTTTAAAAATCAGGGGTTTGTTCGGCAGTTTTCACATTTAGAAACAATTTAAATAATATTAATACATTTCCTAAAAGCTCCTAATAATTGGTCTTGTCACTTCATTGACCGTCTTTATGTAAAAAGCGGCATTCGTAGGTGCTTAAGTAACTTAACCCTTAGACAT
Source organism: Galaxias olidus (assembly GCA_026901105.3). Taxonomy (NCBI): domain Eukaryota; kingdom Metazoa; phylum Chordata; class Actinopteri; order Galaxiiformes; family Galaxiidae; genus Galaxias; species Galaxias olidus. Next base: position 40,979 of record JAPMUY010002465.1, on the reverse strand, counting down.
GGTGAGACATAACCTTGCTTATCTGTAAAATGAATAGCACTTTTTTAGTTGAGTTACACACTGGCCATCGTGGGGCAAACCCCCATATTGAGGACATAGTGTATTAATTTACCATAGGGAATGTGTTTTCACTCAGAAGTAAATGGAAGACACATTGGTATCATAAAACATAGACTGCTTGGGGGTGCATCGACTCTAATATAATAAAGTACTAGGAGTTATAAAAGCCATCCCATACTCAGCACACTGCAACGCTCCATGACATCTATACACACACACACACACACACACACACACACACACACATTCTCTCTAACACAAACACACAGATAGATGCACGCACATACCAAACAGTTTTTAAAAAAATACAAATTATTCTCACATTAACATTGTGCTGCTTTATTTAAATGGATTGTACTTGGTCATCTTCTTGTATTGAAATCCTTGTTTTAAACCTTTTCCTAATGAGAAGATGATAGTAAATATAGCAGGATAGTAGCCTTTCATGTTATGAAAAAACATGAACAAACATCTTTCCACTTTGCTTTATCTATTTCGCTTTACGCCTCAAGGTGCCAGTGAAATTAGGTCATCCTCGATTATGAACCAGAGCAGCTGTCTGAAAGCAGACAGGGTCATATACAAGAGGCTTCTACATAAAGTCCAGCCTTCCCAAAGCCATCAAAAAATGTATTCACTATGAAACGTATAGGAATCCCGTTAACCTAAGTTAAAGGTTAAAAACAGATTTAGGGGTCATCCCATCATTCTCAAGCCACACTGCTATTTAACAATTGAAGTACTCTGATTAATCCACTGTCCAACAATAGTGTTCAATGTTCTAATGCCACCTAGGGGAATATGTGCTTATTTCTCTTCTTTTAGCAGAACTTCAGCAGCTGAAGTATTACGTGTGGTCTACCTTCTTCCCACTTTGATCTCTCTCTCTCTCTCTCTCTCTCTCTATCATTTTTGCTTTGCAAACGTTTTATTTTGTTTTATTGTATATACAGAATTAATGTTGTATCAGTAGTTGATAAATAACTTCGTTGCCTATTTGCTAAATTAAACGCTGATAATGGTTTATAATAATATTCTTTTAATAAACAAAAACGTATGGTGAAGTCACCTGTCACAGGCTAAGGAGACAGACCCAAATGCAGATACTGGAGATTCCTTTGCTGTGGCAAAGAATTAAAACAGAGGACTGTAACAACAAACAATGCAGAAACAAAGAACAAAGCCAAGGCAGAGCTTAAATACAAAACAAGGGGAAGCCAGTAACCAATGAAATGCAGGGAAACCTAAACAAGATAACAGGGAGCAGGTGTAAACAATTAATAATGTCCTGGAGTCCACACACCGTGGACAACTAAAGATGGGCCACACAGTAAAAGCCATGACATCGCCCATCCTCAGCTCCCGTCTATAAAACATGAACAGTTGCAAATATTATCCACAAGAGAGCCCTATTTCTCCTTGCCATATGTGGGATAAGGCATTCTTTCAAATAAATGTTATGCAACCTCCTGATCAACTCCTTACCAATGGGATTTTGACAATGTATCGATGTGAACAGTGAAGTAGAAAATTTAATTCTAGAGCAGTTTCTGTTGTGAACTGTCTGCATTTGGTAATTTTTGACCTGATGTGCACTAATTACAAACATTTTAAACACGTTTGAACAGAATTCAAACAGCAAATTTACTGATCATCATGAAACCACACTCATAAAAAACTAAATGGAGGGAAGATACAAATTATTTTTTTGAGTGTTTTGAATTAATAGGGAGTGAGAGAGTAATAAGCTTTGGGATGATTTAATTTTTAAATCCTATAATGAAACCCTGTTGTGTGATGGTATACTGCAAACCATTTGTATAATATGGAATTGATAGGCAATATGGCTTAAAGTGGCCCTAAAAATACACACACACACACACACACACACACACACACACACACACACACACACACCAACTAATAAACCCTTGTTGGAGACTGTGGTCGCCGAGGAGCAAAAAAATAAAACTGTCCTAACAAGCCGTGAACTCTCCAATCACATCAAAATGTAGGTTGCTTGGAGGCATAGGGTGATAAAGGCGTGTGCTGTGTAATGACAACAAAACAGAAAACAAATCAAATCTATTGCCCTTTCTCTGGTCAATAGAAAAATAAACTAAGCTAAATCTGACTGTTGTACAGATTAACACAGTGAAATAAGTCAACCCCAGAGTGTATTTTATGACATCAAAAAATGGGTTTGAGGGAAATCCCTGTATCACAATGTTGATGACCTTGTGTCCTGCGTGCATCCTTCCTTAGTGTGGCTGCTTAGGAAAATCTGTGTGCTGAGACTGGATTGGAAAAAATATGCCCCTGGTTTGCATGATGCAGGGAACATCTGAAATGGAAATGTCATGTAAAGTGAGGATGTGAATTATGATGACCACATAATGCACCTGTGTTGGACAAATTCACTTAAAGCTGTCTTTCTAAAACCTGTTTTATTTCTCTATAGATAAATAAATACAACAAAACATGACTAAACAAATTACTAATTTGGCAGTGTTGTGAAGATCAATTGTGTTTCTCTGTAAAGTAATTAGATTGTACATTCAAGTGCATTTTTCTTCATAAACTTCCAGCCTGTGAATAATAATCAGCCTAATTTGAATATCATGGGGCTTTGGATGTGGTTTGGGACAGAAACCAACACCAAGGGTAATGAGGGAGTATGGTGGGTATTCAGTGATTGGTCCAATCTAAGGACGATCACCATCTGTTTTTTAGAGAAGAAAATAGATGGACAAACCCAAACATATGTGGTTTTGGGAATTTCTTTTTTGTAAAGTAACTTCATTCTGAAGCTCATTTCCTAATATTGGTCAATACATTTATTATGTAAAATTGTGTATTTTAATATTTGTCGAGAATCAGCTGGTGTAGTGATATAAAGATATGGTTAAACAGTTATTTTTATAAACCCAAGAAATGGTCAACATTACAAAACACAAATACACTGGCAAATTACTGGCAAACTATCGAGCGCACTAAGAGAGGGACAGGGGTGAATTCATAATAGGCCTACTAACACTTTGGATAAACCAACTAGAGGAAGGTCAAAATTGACTTTAAGGGTGATTGTTGAATACTTTAGGAGTATAAACATATATTGAGTGCAACACCTCGATGTGAGATAAATACTTCCGTTAGCATCAACTGAATATGAAAAAAAAATCTAATAAGCAAACTTAAAAAAAAAACGTGTTGCTCACACGCATGCGCAGATAAGGGACGTGAAGAACAGGAAACTACCGATTGAAGATCATAAACGAGAAATCCCCTTAAAATGGAGACGCTGTCTAACCGTTTGTCGTTTTAAATATTTTTAAATGTAACGGGAAGAATTGTGAGTTTTAAAACAGATCTAGAAGGATTTAACACAAGGGCAGGAACGTGGCTCTTTCTGGTTTGGGAACAAAAAAAATACATGTTTAAAGTCTTGTCGTGAAGCGAAAGCTTGATTGCGAATCAAGGGCGTGTTTGAATCTCGAGCCTTGGGCAGTCTGCCTCTTCAGTCCTAAGCTTGCCATCTAGGGAGCTTACATACTGTTGCATTTTTTTTTACTTCTACAGTTCTTCAACTTTAACCATATTTTTGAGAGAATATAGAAGATGGGGTGTACACTGAGCACCGACGACAAGGCAGCGCAGGAGCGCAGTAAAATGATCGACAGAAATTTACGGGACGATGGAGAGAAAGCTGCACGAGAAGTAAAGCTTCTCCTCCTCGGTGAGAAATAATTAGGCTGGCCTAGGGACTGAGTCTATTTGCTAGCCCCTCCAATTCATTGTCTGCTATGCTGCCCACATTTTTTTTTATGTTTCTTTGTGTAATAACACATTTAGTAATGCTAGGTATGTAGAACCAAGAGCTAAAGCAGTCATAATCGAACATTAACAGGTTTTGTGAAGCGTGACTCGAAATATTTTGATTCCAGCAAATAGTTAAAAAAAAAGTTGGTACAAGAGTAAATGTTTTGTTAGCTATGCTGCTGTTTATAACTCAGCTACCGTTCCCCACGTAATCTGAATAATGTTAACTTCTTTTTGAAAAATGCTCGATTCGTTCACGTTAGCTAGTAGCAGCCCCATGTTGCTTTTATGTTAAAATGCACGTACTGTTTGGTGTGAATGGGCTAGTGCTAGCTAGCTAGCTAGTAGCTAACGATGTTAAGTATTAAAATTAAATGTTAATGCTAATGTTTTAACCGCATCGATCCATCACATACTTATTCGCAAGCAGTAACGTTAGTTAATCTGCATTCTTATCATGCTTTGTTAATTATACGTTTTGCAAAACATTTATTAAACTTTCTCTGAAGCGTTAACGCCCGACCCGTTACTGTGAGTGTTGCTGCTTGCGAAGATGGAAGTTAGTTACAACTAATTGTTTACAATTAGCTAGCCATTAAGGTAACGGTGTTAACGTTTTCATACCTACACCTGGAATGCCGAAACGGTCAACATGCACAGCATTGGCTTATATGTCTTGAAGATGCAATATGAAACTCTATGCTAATGAAATTGCTGTAAATATACATGCACACATTGAGTCGACAGAGTAAGCTGGAAATGTTCCGTTGCATCAAATGCCCTGGGTAGCTAGTTTGCTATCAAACGTTGTAATGACTTTTTTGCAAGAGGATGCATCACTTTTAAAAACTATGGGCCATACTCATGCTGGTCAGTTAATAACAGCTGGTTGCGGAAAGTTCACATTTGCAGAAGTCTTCCTGGAAGGGTCTCTTCACTAATTAAATCATGTTCGAAAAACAAGGTGTGGCTGGAAGTGGGCTATTTTATGGGCTCCGATTATGCCCTGCTTTGTACATTAGTATAATGTAATCCCATTGACAGACTAGATGCTCCCATCACTCACAGCAGGTGTTTGAATGTGTATGTGTCATTGAGATGATCCTGATTTGAATTTTCATGGTCATTTTCACCACCTCCAAACTTGCACCTGCATTGGGTGTGTTGGGGTGCTGCATTGGGTGTTGACTAAGATCAGACATCTTGTCTTATTCAGAGGATTTTCAAAGGCATCAAATATTTCAAAAGCAGTGTTTGTGTAGTGTAGTGTATGGTACAGAGAAGTGGCAGGTGGAGTCAGGACTTTTGTTGTGTTTCGTCTGTAATGGGTTCTGCAAGGGTTGTAAGTAGTAATACACTAAGCAAACTTGCATCTCATTCTTTTAGTTGAACAACTGTCCATTGTGTACGTGTCAGCCGTTTTTGGTTATGTGTTGTAACTTGTTTAGTAAAGGAGGAGATTTTTTGTCAGTGTGCTTGCTGACAAACTGTTTTGTTGGGAGATGTCGCTGTGTCCCTGATGCCCTGAGGAAAAGGCTTGTTACCCAGGGTAACTGGACCAGCAAGCACTGTGATCATCGAACCACTTGACCCATTGTCTCTTCTTTCACTCTCCCTCTCCTTTCATGTCTCTCTCTCACTGTCTCCCCATGTCTTTCACTCTCTTTCCATGTCTCTCATACTTCACACGTCCCTCTTTCATGCTGCCCATTTGTCTCCTGCATACATCATTGTTGTTGGTTGGGGACTTGAATCTCAGAAAGTCACTGAGGTGTGTGGGTTCACAAATTACATTGGAGTCCCTAATGTGATGTTTGCATTGTGTGTGTGTGTGTGTGTGTGTGTGTGTGTGTGTGTGTGTGTGTGTGTGTGTGTGTGTGTGTGTGTGTGTGTGTGTGTGTGTGTGTGTGTGTGTGTGTGTGTGTGTGTGTGTGTGTGTGTGTGTGTGTGTGTGTGTGTGTGTGTGTGTGTGTGTGTGTGTGTGTGTGTGTGTGCGCTGCCTGCTCTTGTGGTGGTGTGTGCGCGTCTGTTTAGTCATCTGGGAGATAAGAGTTGGAGAACAGTGCTCTCCTCCGGGAGGCTCAGGCATCAGCAGAGGGGAGGTAATTAAAATACTGTGTGCTCAGGTGAAAATACCTCAGTGCCTCAGAGAGCAGGCCAGAAGAGACCACAGGCCTCAAGCTCTGCCTTACGCTGATAAATGCTCAGTAATATGCATTTGCAGAAAATACTCATTTCATCAAGCAAGCTTATTTTAGCATGTTTTGGATTTGGCCTGTGCTAAATATAGAGAGTCGGTCCAGGTTGATAGGTTGTCAGATAAAGCAGGAGGCTTTTTCTAATCTTGTTGGCAAAAGTATCCGGTTGATGAATCCAATTACACTAAGGCCTGGCTAACACAGGCATTAGACACAAACTCAAATGAATTCAATTGAAGTGTAAGGCTTTTAAAGTTGTAAGTATGGGTAAACCAATGTTGCCATTCCCTGACCTTACTAACCAAACCCAGGAATAGCTAATAGAACAAGGCCTTGACATATGACTGCAACATAGTATATTATTCACCAGTAATCATCTCTCCTCTCATTCCTATTTTCTTCTTTACTGTCCTTTTCCTTATGTTAGGTGCGGGGGAGTCCGGGAAGAGTACTATCGTCAAACAGATGAAGTGAGTCATTTTGCCTACAGATGTTGACAGTATACTGTATTTGAGTTTTCACTCTGGACAAGCCGCTAACAAAACGGCTACGTGATTGCTCTCTCTTCTAAACCCCGTAATTCTATTCAACTCCCTCCCCCCCAATCTTCTTTTGTGTTTCTTCCTTCCTTTCTCTGTCTCTCTTCCTCAGGATCATTCATGAGGCGGGCTACTCAGAGGAAGAGTGTAAGCAGTACAAGGCCGTGGTGTACAGCAACACCATCCAGTCCGTTATTGCCATCATCAGGGCCATGGGACGCCTCAAGATCGACTTCACCGATGCGGCCCGGGCGGTGAGTGGAGCACTATAACAACATCCACACATCCGATCCAATTTCTGTCCATCCCTTTTCTTTCTTTCTTACTATTCCAGGATAAATAGAGTAATTTGGCAGCAACAGAAGAGCCCATTAGTGGGCTGTTTAGGAATGAGCCCTAACGGACTGTGACGGTCTTTTTAGGATGATGCTCGTCAGCTGTTTGTGTTGGCGGGCTCTGCAGAGGAGGGCTTCATGACCGGGGAGCTGGCTGGGGTCATCCAGCGCCTGTGGAAGGACGGTGGGGTTCAGGCCTGCTTCGGTCGCTCCCGAGAGTACCAACTCAACGACTCAGCTGCATAGTGAGGCTAGCATACACGCACAAAAAAATTACTAAAAAAATGTTAGTCTTGCAAAGGCACTATAGACGCATACCAGTGTCCATCTTTAACCTCTTTTTACATCCCCTGCTATCTTTCAATCCCTGTCTTTCCACAGCTATCTAAATGACCTGGATAGGATAGGCCATGCCGCCTATGTTCCTACCCAGCAGGATGTGCTCAGGACCAGAGTCAAGACTACTGGGATTGTGGAGACACACTTCACCTTCAAGGACCTTCACTTCAAGTAAGCACACATAAATGTTCAGTGACTAATGCAAATGTCTTAACTTAACTTAACTTAACTTAACTTAACTTAACTTAACTTAACTTAACTTAACTTAACTTAACTCAACTCAACTCGGTCTGTACACATTTACGCTTGATCTATTAATGTTCAAATTGGCCCTCTTTTGAAACACTAAGTCTGAGTAGTGTCTCCAAAATGTATGGTTCTTCTTAAGTTCTCACAGAACTCTATATTGGCAAATGCCGTCTTGGCATGATCACCCCAGGACTTAAAAAGATTCCACTGTGATTTCCGAACTTTGCAGGGGCCTAAACTTGACTTTCTGGCTGCTTAATCTGTGGGGGTTTGGCCTTGTGCAACCTATGCTCTTGATCTGGCCTAATGGGGAGAAAAAGGCGCTGTTGTCACAGGCTCTGCAATTGAAATTCACATGGCTAATAAAAACTCGTTCACCCAACAAGTCATTGTACAGTGCCAGCCGTGGCTCATCAGTACTGAACAACCAAAAAATCCAAGGCCTTGTTGCGAAAATGGGAAACCAAAATATACAACAGCAGATAAGGGTGACGTTAGGATGGGGTATTTGAAAAACAGACTTGTGAAAGTTGTACAAACCAAAATGTAAAGTCAGTCTGGAAATGCAAATGTTCTTGGTCTACAGGCACGAATTCATATTCATTGGGTTCGTGCTGGGTCTGGAGGAGCCTAGGCACGTGCTGGTTTTTTATGTGGAAATATGACTACTGAGTCCATGTTACGTCAAATTCAGAATCAGTTTTTTTTAAACATGTCTGTTTGTGTTATCAATGATCACCCTCTGCCTTTCCTTCTCAGGATGTTTGATGTGGGTGGTCAGAGATCTGAGAGGAAGAAATGGATCCACTGTTTTGAGGGTGTCACCGCCATCATCTTCTGTGTGGCGCTGAGTGACTATGACCTGGTGCTGGCTGAGGACGAGGAGATGGTGAGCCTCAACCCACTCGCTAGTATTCCCATTCCTTCTCATCTGTTGTTCCTCTTAAAACATCCATAAATCAATACAAAGTCAACAGGTCTCTCTATAAATTGCTGTGACATGTAGTCACAGGTTTTATAGTAGGATTAGGATGGGGGCATAGTCCTATAATTTACTGAACCATATTTCTTGTTACTTCCTCTTTTTAAGCCGATCGATTTGCTCTCTCGTTTTCCCGCAGAACCGAATGCACGAGAGCATGAAGCTGTTTGACTCCATCTGCAACAATAAGTGGTTCACCGACACCTCCATCATCCTGTTCCTCAACAAAAAGGATCTTTTTGAGGAAAAGATCAAAAAGAGTCCTCTCACTATTTGCTATCCAGAATATGCAGGTGAGAGTAAGACAAACATATACACCCATATGCAGAGTAGAGTTTACATTTTGAATGCAAATGTACCTGTTGCTGTAGAGTTTCGTGCATGGAGGCACGCAAAGTTTGCTTTCAGTTGTTTTTTTTGCTAGTACTTTGAGTCCAGGCGAGTATATCAATGTCATATCACGTCAGTATTGAAATACAATATTCAATGTCATACCACGCCATGGTATGCCTCTGTCCAATTAAGAGTTTTGTCGCACATCGAATGATATTGAGACCCTTGCCCTTTGCCGTTGTCTTCCTAATCTAGGCTCCAACACGTACGAGGAGGCGGCCGCCTACATCCAGTGTCAGTTTGAGGACCTGAACAAGAGGAAGGACACCAAGGAGATTTACACCCACTTCACCTGCGCCACCGACACCAAGAACGTGCAGTTTGTCTTCGACGCCGTCACTGACGTCATCATCAAGAACAACTTGAAAGACTGTGGCCTCTTCTAGGGTAAGGGTGCATCTGGAACACATTGGCATGCGAAACTGAATGGCCAGCAAGTCAATAAAACTCTTGCTTCTGGTGGGTGGGGAACTTGGAGCTGTGGTTCCACTCCTAACCATATCTCCCTTCATGTTTTGGCGTTTTTGTTTGCAGGCAATGTCGTGGTCAGCTAGCGGTGGCTTTCCTAGAGGAGTCTGTGAATGGAGAGGGGTACTCATCATGGACACTTTGTAGAGAATGTCACTTTTAACCTCTTATTAACTTATGTTGATCTCTAAAGGTTTTAAAGATGCTCTGTAGAAAAACGTTTGTGTAAAATATTTGTACAACTCACTATGGCTGGGTATTTTTCACTGTTTTTAAAATGTTTGGTTTTACCTGTCTCTTTTTTCTTTTTTTTTTCTTTTTTTTATATAAAAGGAGGGCCTTTGCATTTATTGTGTTTTTGTTTCTGAATCAATTTGGACACATCCATTTTCTGTTTATAGGTACTCGTGCCTTGCATGCTTTAGTTGCAGTGTTATGTTTCTGTTGACTAAATTGTATGTATTAGATGTCTGTAGATGTCATCATTGACCTCTTCCCCTGTACCCCGCAGCTCATACGATCTTGTTTCCATGACCAATGATATCCAGAATATTTATCTCCATGGAAAAGATTGAGTAGCCCAAGACCAACTTGTTCTTTGTTGACCAACTCCCTCTGACGTATTGTGAAAGCTGTGTGTATGCCTTTTTGCATGTGTGTGCAGCGAGTGAGTGCCTTGGATGTTGGTGCGAGCGGAAGTCTATTCCTGTGTGGGCGTATGAGTGACTTGGCATGCATGAAGTTGTGTTTGAGTGCACAATTTAAATCAAAGGGATTCTCTTATTCTCCACTTGTCACCCTCTTTCAAAATCTCTGTAAATTGACCAAAAAGCGACTCTAATTAACGTGTGTTCACTGTTGGTGCGTTGTTACAGACACCAGCATTCCTTTCAAAATAATGATTTAAAGAGAAACTTTGAAAGGGGGAGCATAATGACAGCCTTGTAGCAGACATTAGGACCATAGATATAAGTTTAGTTCAGTGCGTTGATGGATTCATGGAGGTGGCAGAGTAGAAGCGCACTGTTCTTGAAAATGATTTGTATTGGTTTCAGGTTACATATCCCCCTAACACCCACCTCTCTGTTTCCATTGGATGGGGACGTTAGTGGACTAATTTCCATTATTTTGCTAATAAAAGAGTTGCTATGGTGAAACCATGGCATTCATCACAACAAAGGTGTATGTGTCTGTTTTGTTCTTTGGGGTGCTGGTATTTCTTTGTTTTGAATTTATAATCTAATTGGTTTCTGGTGGTCAGTTAATTTCTTTTAGTGTCTTTGAGAAATTCAAGAACAAAAGTCACATTTTAGGGGTATTTTAAAGTAATGCTACACTTTTGAGAAAGCATATTCTAGTACTTTTTAGGAACTGATTAAATTATAAGGTGTAGGTAAATGCTAGAGGCTTGTTGGTAAAGGCAGATTGCTGGCTGGAGCATATTTTTGATTACACTGACCTCTAATGGACACAAACGATCATTGCACACAGGGTATGTGGATGCCACCTTTAAAACTGAAGCTAATTAGAGAGACTGATCTATTGGCAATGCAGTTTACTTAATTTTTGGGAAAAGCTTTGGATAGATCCTCCAAATTCCTTACATAATGAATATATGCTGCCTTTTTAGCTGCTGTTATTGTCTTTTAAATTAAAATGAAATTTAAGAAAGACAGTAACAGAAGATAAAAACTAAGCGTTTAAAGTGTCACTCAAATAGTCATTCAAGCTCGATTGCGCTTTTAAATAAAATAATTTATTAAGGTCTCTATTCCAGTTAAAATTGTGCAGTAATTCTTATTTCTTATTATTTACCCTGCAATGATTGTGTTAATTCCCAAACCATCAAGGACGCAAGAAGACAAAAAGTGATGAAATCCTGCTACTAGTGGACCACAAAGCAAATGTTCCAATATCACAATCAGACCAACATATTTAGATGATTGAAGTTCTATAGAAGCCTGTGTAACATCTAGCTTGGTTTTGATATGGAGCCTGATTGTTTGCCTAAAGGTCAGACATGCTGGGCGAGTGGAAAACAACAGTTGTGCATTTGTGTATGCAAACTCAAATGCCAATTGAGTAGATACATTTATTGTATACCAGTCATTGAATGTTTGCTGAAGTAGAAGCTGTATCCTCTTAATATGAAGATATACCCAGAGTGCCAACAACATCAAAGTGAAGGTGACCTTCCCTCCCTAACAGAAAAACACTTGCTTTGCATTTCTTCCAAATAGAAGTTACATCAGAATCAAGTATGTGTGCACTGAGCTATATCCATATGGGCTCAATTGAAATTCCCCGACAGAGAAGTCCCATTGTTTCAGGCTATTGTATTTTTTGCCTACCGTTGTTTGCAGGCTTTATTGCAAAAACCATTACAAAGACTCTGTTTCTTCTCTCTATATTTTTTCTCTTGTTGACATGCAGCAAAATATTGACTTTTTTCTTTCTCTCTTGTCACACACACACACACACACACACACACAGAGTATTTAGTACAATTTTGTATTAAGCACTGTTTTGTTTGATTATGCATAATTAGCATGCATTCCAAAATATCCTAAAATTATAATAGTAATACAATATTTTAATCCATTTCATGTCCGGGATTGAGGAACAAGAAATGTTGGGAAAATAAGCAATTGTATGCTAATACATACAGCTCTGGAAAAAAGAAACCAAAGCAAAATTCCGTTCCTTTGGTTTTAGAGTTTATGGGTACATACAGTATTTTAGTAAAAATAACATTGGCTTAATTTCATTCTATAAAGTAGTGAAATTTCCCCCAAATACAAATATTGTCATTTAGAGTATTTGTTTGCAGTAAATAACAACTGGTCAAAACAAACAAAAAAAAGCATTATTCAAGGTCTGAAAACACTGCAAAGTAAACAAGATCATATTAATTTTTAACACCACAATACTGTTTTAACGTAGTAAGAGTTCAGAACTCAATATTTTATGGAATAACCCTGATTTTCAATTACAGCTTTCATGCGTTTTAGTATGCTCTTCACCAGTCTTTCGCATTGCTGTTGAGTGACTTTTTGCCACTCCTGTCTCATGCATGGCACAAAAAAATGCATGCAACTCAGCTTTGTTTGATAAATTGTGACCATCCATCTTCCACTTGATCACATTCAAGATGTTTTCAATGGGGTTAAGGATTAAAGATGGGGTTGGCCACGACAGGGTCTTGATTTAGCGGTCCTCCATCCACACCTTGACTGACCTGGCAGTGTGGCATGGAGCATTTTCCTGCTGGAAAAACAAATCCTCAGAGTTCGGGAACATTGTCAGAGCAGAAGGAAGCACGTTTTCTTCCAGGACAACCTTGTACATGGCTTGATTCATGCGTCCTTCACAAAAACAAATCTTCTTGATTCCAGCCGTGCTGACGCAGCCCCAGATCACCGATCCACCAAATTTCACAGTTTGTAGGCCTCTCCAGGTCTCTATCTAACCATTAGACGGTCATGTGCTGGGCAAAGCTGGAAATTGAACTCGTAGTGTTCAGAGAAGATGACCTCACTCCAGTCCAAGTCTTTTTCAAACCTCAGCCTGGTGCTTCTATGCTTCTCGTGAAGGGCTTTTTTCTAGCTTTGCACAACTTCATCCCTGCTTTTCCAAACTGTCCTTGCCATGTACTTCACCCTAGCTGCCGTATACCATTATTTTTGTAGGTCACTTGATGTCATCCTACAGTTGTTGAGTGACATTCAAATTAGTTGGTGGTCATCCCGGTCAATGGAGAGTTGTTTTCGCCCTCTCCCAGTCTGTAGCTTTGTTGTCCCCAGTGTCTGCTGCTTGACCTTGTTCTTATGAACCACCGTCTTTGAGATTTTAAGGATGGAAGAAACCTGACGCTCACTGTATCGCTCTGCCAGTAAAACCAGGATTTAATCCGTCTTCTCCTTTTATCTTTTCAACCTTTTTTGGCATGGTTATAGTTATTTTTTTCCAATTACTTTTGAGGTACTATAAAAGATGATAATACAAGAGAATAGTGGCTTTTATACTTTTCCTCGTTAAATACGATTTGGGTCAGGAGATCACCTAACCAGTACATCATTAGGCAGAATGAGGTGTGTCTGTGTTGGAATCCCATACACATAGAGATGCTGCTTTAAGAAAACTTTGGAGTGGTCTATTTTTTTCCAGATCTGGATATGTATAAGTATTTTGACATCACTGATGCATTATTATTCCACCCATTGTAAGGCATTCATACTTTTTCACTACATTAGTAAAACCATAGCAAAAACTGAATTTCAGGGTTGAATTTGTAGCATTAAAGCCACTGTAAATTGGGAATGTCTATTTATTAACTCAAGGCAGCTCTGCGTTCTTTGTGAACCTGTTTAGAAAGATTAATGACGGAGGAATGTATAAAAGACAGCAATCGGAGGTATGGACATTTAGTAAATACACTACATACACAGCCACATTAAGCAAATGTTTACGGTCACTATGTTTCCGCAGCTCTGTGAACCTCTGGCGGTGGCATGAACGGAACAGAGCAGTTTCTCACAGGTTATAATATTCTAATACAGATTGTTTTTGGATTAAATTCACGCTCCGTTGAGAGCAGTAGCTCCTAGTAAAGCCTTATAGTCTGCAATTTTTGATAAGGTTTCTTATCAAAATATAATGTTCAAATTATATAAATTCTTGATAGGAAGGAGAATACTGTAAGTGAACAAACAGATGTTCTCTCGTTGTTAAGAAATTCAAAATAGATTGGAACTTATGGGTCACTCCATACACTTGCATTTTCAATGGCATATGGCTATATTTGGCCCAAAAAAAGACATACCCAACACACTCTCTAGCCGTCTCTCTACCACCCCCACCCTCCCTTCCAACAAACACACACACACACACACACACACACACACACACACACACACACACACACACACACACACACACACACACACACACACACACACACACAGAGAGAGAGAGAGAGAGAGAGCGAGAGAGAGAGATAGTAGAAGTCCAGGTGCTCTTCACGCCATGCAGATCTTCACTCTTAGTAGATGTGGAGAGAGAACTCCGGACTCACATTTTAAATATTGAATGAAGCTTCACTTTAGCCACTTGGCAAAGCTGTGCCAGCCATAAAAAAGTAATGACAACAAAATGATTTGTCATTCTCTACTGGACATACCTAATATGTATGTCATATAATTTATGATTTATGCAATGTTGTGAGGGTGAATCATGGATGGGATTGGAGTAATATGATATTAAGGGATAAGTTACTAAACAGTATGTGGTGTTGTTATTATTCGCCCCGTGGGCTTTAGGCAATATCAAGTTAAAACATAGGTGGAAAATATGCTTTTTGTTAAATGAAATGTTGGCCAATTGAAATGAGATAACATCATATGAGTCAATTATACCATTATTTTATAATGTTAATTATACCACCACACAAACGGTTATTCGACTAAATAAAACCAGTATACCATCCCTATTAAAAAAATGAAGGTCAGTTTTTCTAAATGAGAAAAGTTAACAATTAAAAAAATTTAAATGCGTCTGTGACAGTTTCACTATCAAGTTTCAATGGCTCTCTTTATCCAGTCTGTGATGTAATAGGCCTACATTATGTTCACATGCTTATCTAAACGACGTTGTCTGCACCACAGCAGGGATACAATCTATGATTATATATTGTAAAATAGAACATTCTAAATTGAGTATAAAAGCTAGAAACAATGGCGTCCTTTTTATATTACGTAGGTCACTAAAGCTACGTTGCCTACATATATATTTTCACAATGCTCATCTGGCAATTTAGCAGAGTGGGCGTGAAGCACTCATTTGCGCCTCCTGCATTTTCTCTTCCTATCCATCCCTTTCTGTTCGACCGAACCCGAACCATTCATCTCTCCCCTCCTCCAGACTTCACATCCGGGTCATTCACTAGTATCTTTCTTTTGCGTCTGTGTGACAGTATAATTTTTCTCTACCGTGCTCTGCTGCAGCCCCATACCCAACTACGCTTCTTTCTAGACGGATACCATGCCTTGCTTGTAACGCTGATGGAGCAATCGTCGCTCTGAGCTGCTGGTCGTCAGGACTGGCAGGATGAGACGATAGGTTATTTTGGATGGGCACCCTTTGGTGATTTATTGCCCAACGATGTCCAAGAGCTTGAAAAAGAAAAATCACTGGACTAACAAAGTCCACGAAGCGGTGATTACAAGAAGCAAAGAAGGGGAGCTGGGGTTCGAGCTTAAGGGGGGCGCGGAGAACGGGCAGTTCCCCTACTTCGGGGAGGTGAAACAGGGTAAGGCAGCCATCCAGAACGGAAAACTGGCCCAAGATGAGCTGCTTCTGGAAGTCAACGACATGCCTGTGGCTGGGCTCACAGCCCGAGATGTGCTGGCCGTGATTAAACACTGCAAAGATCCGGTCCGCTTCAAGTGTGTCAAACAAGGTGAGGCGGTGCCAAGTAAAGAGCCGTAAACATTAGTGCGTCGCCGCATGGTTTTGTATGACAGGGGACGGCTAGTTGTTTGTGCTGTCTTGTTTGTGTCTGTGCTGCCTTGTGTGTGGTTTGGTTCGTCAGAAGATAGTGGCTCGCCGACGAGTCTATCAATCCCTACCAAAGGCAATTATGGCTGTTGGCTGCGTAGTATTGGCTACGAATTGTTGCACGTTGAAATGTCACTTCATTGTGGAGGAAAAAAGAATGCACAGGGTTTAGGCAAGGAATACATACGGGTCAGCCATCAGTTTGAGTGTTCCGTCGTTTTTTAATCAAAAACGTGTGGGTCAATGCCTGGGGGGGTGTGTCCGCCTATAGGCAACGTGCTATATAGCCTGCGGTTTTTCTAGTTGGTAAAGGGTTATGTCATTAGCTGAATAATTTATCTTGTAAATATTTTGTTATGTTGGTTTGCTCATGTCTAGGTTACAGGCTGCAGGGTGTACTGGAGAAAGATAGACATATTTATGCAGTAACAGTTACGCAGAATCGACAAATAAGACATAGGGATCTTGTTGGCTTTAGTCCACCAACATGCATGTGGTCTTCATTTGTTAGGTTTATAGAAGTATTTGACTAGCAGTATTTTTACGGTCCCTCTTATACGCCTTGATGGAAATAGGCTGAGACTAAAGGAAACAACCTACTAGTGGTATTGCTTGATAGGCTCTTGACTAATTTGGGTAGCTGTTTTGGCAGGATGGTGGTTATCAGAGTTTTTGCATTGGAATCCCTGGATAAAAGAAACAGTAAGCACCAGACTTGAGTGACCTGCTTCTGTCATCCAGTATAAAGGCTTGGCAGGGTCACAAGTGAGGGAGCTGCTGGAGTTGCTGATGGTCCTGCCCTCAACCTCGGAGGCCTAGGCTGGGATTTAATACAGTCATGTGGAAACGTCTATCCATGCAGTGGGGACATTAAGCCACGAGATGCTTCCCTGAAATCCAGCACACTTGTACCTATGAATTGTGTATATCTGATTGATTATTGGTGCAGGAGCCAGCTGACAGACTGGGCCCGTCACGTATATTAACCGGCTCTTTCAATGTGATAAGGGTTACATACAAGAGCTCATCTTTATCTTCTCCTGTCGTTTCTTTTCCACAGTACAGAGAGGGTGTATTTAGGGATGTTTGTTTCAGACAGCTGTTCAGTGAGGAATCATCTAGAAGTTTCCAGTGGCTCAGCTAGCATCCAGCAAACTGACTCCATCTTAAGAAAAACACACCCCTGCATACACACATAGACAAACTCTGTGACCAAGTGCTCTCTCAGTCATTATTAACTGGCAGAACCCTCATGTAGCCCCGAACCCAGACGCAAACGTACACACACACACACACACACACACACACACACACACACACACACACACATAGAGAGATAAACACACGCGCGCGCGCGCACACACACACACACACACACACACACACACACACACACACACACACACACACACACGCGCGCACACATACACATACAGAGTAGAAATAGAGGGAGTCTGTAATGGGCTGTGTTCAGTTAGGTAGAAGCCCCTGTCCCTGAGGGAGTGTACCTAATGTTGATACAGAGCTGTGAGTACAGCGTGCTGTATGCATGTTGGAATGTAGGAGCCGTTTGAGGCCCTGTCCCTGCCCAGACCACCATCAAATGACAGGGGGGAGACTCACATCCTCACTATATCGGCCTTCATAATCAAAATGCAACTTTTATGACAGTATCGAAGACTAAGATGATAGATGACCAGACGGCCACACAGAGATGTAAGCTGTAAGATAATAGCAGAGATTATCATTCTTTACTCTAATTCAATAAATTATAGTGACTGCATATTCAAATTCCAGAGTTATTGTGAGTGGGACTGATGAACGTTTTTTTGTGTCACATCACAATGAGTTCTATGTCCTTGTTGTATGTTTCATAATGCACATGTATGATGGCCCACCTATAGAGAAAGTATAGTTCTATCTCTACATGGCAACGTAACAGAACAACATGTCGATCTGGTTGCGACAACGGCCAAGGAGTGTATTTCTCCTCGATTATGACATCGTTTTAAGTTGGTGGCATGCTAATATGTCTATGTGACATCACAGTTCTGAGAGATGTCACTATATGTAATCATAAAAAGGATTGTTTGGATGTTCCTGTGGGACTTCACCCATTCTGACAATATTGTGATGCCAAAGTGTTATCGAAATAGTTTATGAAAGTATAACCGTGGTTGAGTTTTTGAGGGTTTGAGCGTTTGGTTATGATACATGCCTTATGTTGTATGTTTTAGATGATAATGTAATGGCACGAAAAAAATATTTTTCATTCACAAATTCACTGCATATTATTTTTTAACATTTTTAGAATAGCTTTTAGATATTGACCATTTTAGTGTTGGCTATTGTGCTAGATATTTACATGATACAAAATGTGCCACAATTTGCTATGTTACCCAATCTTTATGACGGCATAATGTGTTACATTGGTAATGGTTGTTATTGTGAAGCCACAGTGTGCAATGATGTAGCATTACAGTGTAGTGTTGTGGTAACAGAGTGATGTGATGTCCATATTGGCTCTGATAAGAAAGATTACGGTGACAAAGGGTAGGCCAATTGGGAAAAAAAAACTTAAGAGAAGAGTAATTTATGTAAATTAGAAATGTAGCCTCCCTAAAAACTCTGTTCTTTGTGTCGAAAGACGTGTCTGTGTTTCCTTTTTTATGTGTTCCTCTGTTCTCTGAATCGCAGACATGGCCTTGCACTAAACGTAGCATGATAGATGAGAATATAACAATGCACCGCCACATAAATGTTTATATAACCTACTTCTAAATGCATGCAATGAAAGTGTTTCAGATAGATCAAATCTTTCAGTTTGAATTTGAATGATCTGGTAAAATTCTAAAGGATTCATATCTTCGTATCTAGATTCTATCGCCACATTAGCCATATTAGCTCCAGCAGGAAGGGGAATAAAAACAGCAGTTTGTCTCCATCTGGTAGATTTACAAAGATGTGTGGGGATCATAGCACCAAGAGGTGTTAGAACCAGATGAGGACTGTTGAAGTGTGTGTATATGAGTGTGTATGAGTGTGTATTTGTGCTTGTGTTAGTCTGTGTGTGTGTCTAAGTGTGGGTGTGGAGGAAAGGAGATTGAGGGTAAAGGTGAGAGATTGGATTGAGGTTTAAGGTGAAAGATCAAAAATACAACCAATACTTGTGACTCAGGCCGCTACTAGGCCATGGCATTGCTGCCATGTGAAAAATAGATATATTTTAATAAATTTTTTCTAGTGTTTTAAATGCCATGGGGCTGCTAAATGTATTCAATGTACAGTATATGTTAGGCTCATCCTGTCTTTGAAATTAAATTGTGAAAAATACTGAGAGTTGCTGTATAGCTAAATAGAACTCCCGATTTAAATCACACTCCTGTATAGACAATGAGGGCGCAGGCAAGCGCTTACCTTGGCTGCAGATTACTAATCTTTCTCGTTAAACATGAAGACATCATCTTTTTGGACAATTGATCCTCAAGTGTCCAACGCAGTAGATGCTGGATTCATCTCAAAAAGCATCGCTACATGGTAAAAAGAGACAGGGGACTGTTTAATGATTGCCAATCCATGCGACCTATAGGGGAATAACTGTACAGTGCAGCAGCAGGGCTCTCCAGAAGTCTATATAGGACAGGGCAGGGCAGAGAGCTAAGGAGAATCTTATTCAGCATATATTATTTTAAAATGAACGTCATTATAGTGATATTATTGTACTCTTCTCAAGTTAAAACAATCGCTGAGGTGTGTAATTATGAGTCAAACTTATCTTAACCCCGTCACATAAAAAAGTGTTGTTTCTTTTCTCGCTAGCAGTATGCTGACAAGTTGCGCAAACCATTCTTTCCTTCGGGCATTAGGAGCCTGATGGCCATCGGATGTATTCGGCACAGATGGGAGAGAGACAGACAGAGGGAGGGGAATGACCTCGTCTTCTGTCACAGTGTTAGTCAGAAGCTTGAGCGACACTGCACAACATCCTGGCTCTGTTGTTTGTGTTACTAACTGGCTGACAAGTGTTGAGTCCTTTCTGTGGAGGCTGTTTTAGAAGATGCTGGAGGTGGGCTCTGAGTATCGCACTCAACCTCAGCCAATGGCCAAGTGCCTGTCCCATTTAATTAAATTAGGTCACTCTCCTCGGTTCTCACCATGAGCAGATACCCTGCATGCATGCAGCTGGTGGTGTGTCTTCTTGTGAATCCCATAGTGTGTATGGGTGTGTGTGTGTAAGTGTTTTTGTCTGAAATCAAGGCCATGCAGGTAGAGTGTAGAGTGGAGATTTCTGTTTATAGAAATGCAACTGGAATGATTGATTTAAAAAAACATGTCGCATAAAACAAATAATACAAAGGTAAAACACATTGTCAGGATAATGCAAAAGCTTGAATTTTTTCTCTTCCCCATAATGCCCGGGTAAGTAAAGGGTCTAGCAGGAAGTAATTTCCGGGTGATCTACTTATTCGACTATGAATCTTTAGTCCACAACAGAGTCACCGTCATCTTCATTAGTCAGAAAAATGACTCAGGATCTCTGAGCTGTTGTTTCCCCCCAAGAACAACACGCCCCAGCCTTTTAGTGACGGATCACCATGGCGATCTGACTGTATAATACAGTGTTTTGGTCCTCGCGCCGAGAAAGAGAGAGAGCATATTTCACAGGACAAGGATGTTGCTATTTAAAACCTTCATCTGGCTGAGATGAAACACCATACTCTTATGATTATTCATACTCTGCATGTGTGTCTGTGTCTCTTTCTGTTGAGAGAGAGAGAGAGAGAGAGAGAGAGGGATTATGCATGCATACATTAATCGCGTGAACATGCAGGAAGAGGGGAGGTGTGAATATACGTGTGCCGAATTGCATCATGCTGTATGTGAGCTTTTTGGTAAAGGCTGTGCTGGACCCCATGCGCCCCTCTGTCCCTGGGCCTCAGACAGGCGGGTGGAGGAGGTCAGTGGGGCCGCCCTCCAGACCAAAGTCATCCCCCTCTCTCACCTCTGAGAGACAGTGAGGACATCTGCCACATCACAGCTGCTCTTTAAAGCAGTCGGTGTGAATGTCAGCACATGCTTGTGTGTGTGTGTGTGTGTGTGTGTGTGTGTGTGTGTGTGTGTGTGTGTGTGTGTGTGTGTGTGTGTGTGTGTGTGTGTGTGTGTGTGTGTGTGTGTGTGTGTGTGTGTGTGTGTGTCTGTGCGTCTAATACTTTATTCAACATTTTTAAAGTTTCTTAGGTCCTCTGAGCCACGATGTCCTGCCACTGACAGGCCAGGTGTGTCCTTGTATCAGCTGGCAATCTGTAGCTCACCTCTCTATGACCCTCTCCCTCCCTCTATCCCTCCCTCCCTCCGTTACTCCCTCCCTCGCTCTTGCCATCCCTCCTTCCCCAACGCCCAGACACACAAATGCACACATACAAACACAAACAAGCAGGCACAAACACACCCACCAGTTACAACATGCAGTTCGACAAGCAATCTTTTATTTGTGTCACAGTGAGAGACCCAGTTCTGTGTCGAGACAATAGCATCGCCGTGGCATAGTGGTATGTTCGGTATCATCTCTGTGGCTGCAATCTGCGCAGTATCACAAGGGTTTATTCAAACGGGCCCAGCGGCACAGGAGGCAGGGGGATGGCTTCTATTCACATACGGTTAGATTAGCCAGCAGCACTAATCTGATAGCTTCTCTGTGGGTTTCAGATCTGAATGAGAGGGATTATGAAAGCTGGGGTGCTGGAAGCTGCTACTGTAGGACTGAGAAGAAGGTGGTGAATGGATACCAGTAACGTTCTCTCCCTCTCCGTTTGCCAGAGGTGGAATCTATGCCTGATATCAATACCTTGGGAGAGTGCCATGGTTTGAGCTGGAGTGCAGCAAGCCTCCTTAGACTTGGAACTGTTCGATCTCTAACCGAGACTGCACCTATTTACCTATTTACCTCTACTTACGCTTGTTTTTGGGGGCAAATTTTTTCCTTCTGCAGTATGTGTTTTCTACCTAAGTGACTGGTCATGAGGCTGAGGAACTGAGGGGAGACCTGGATCTTGTTTAAAAAGATGGGATTGCACTTTATCTCTATATACCTTCAGCTATTATGCTAGTTATTCCGTGTGAATAGCATCATTAACTGCAGCATCAACGAATTACACTAATTCTCAGATATCTACACTGGCTCCCAGTGTGTCGGATAATTGATTTTAAAATGCTGTTGCTGACCTACAAGTCACAAAAACATTTGGGGCCAAAATACATTACCGACATGTTAATACTTCTAGACCTCTCAGGTCACCTGGAACAGGTCTCTTCATCGTTCCCAGAGTTAAAACAAAAAAGGTGAAGCAGCATTTAGTTACTATGAAGCAAATAGCTGGAACCAACTTCCAGAAGATCTGAGACTCGCTCCAAGCCGAACTACTTTTGAATCTAGATTAAAATCGGCTATGTTCTCAATTGAATTTGGCTGAATTGTTCCTTTGCAATTTTATTTCTCTCATTATTTATTCCTTGGTCTTTTATTTCTACCTCGTATTTGCGTGCTTGCCTTGTGTAAAGCACATTGAATTGTCTGTGTATGAAATGGGCTATACAAATAAATTAGATTTGATAGGGGGTCATTTATCTCATACTATGCCAAATATAACAGTTTGGAGCATAGATATGGTTCTAATAGAACCATACAGGGCTGAGATTTGGTGCTATGTGGAACCATTAGGATGGCGCTTAATTAAACCATTTTGGGGTTTTTACATGGGGTAATTTGGAATTATTTTTATATATATATATTATTTTTTGTCCTCCTATATATATTATTATTATTTTTTGTCCTCCTATATATATTATTTTTGTCCACCTGTTTCTATTTTAATCATTATTTGTCCTCCTATATTACGTTTTGCCCTATATTTTTTTTGTCCTCCTATATATATTAAAATAATTTTTTGTCCTATATATATTATTATAATTTTGTGTCCTATATATTATTTGCCAATAGGCCGATGGCAGTCAACAAGGTCAACATCGGCCGATACCGATGTACGGCTGATACATCGGTGCATCCCTGAAACAATTACAGTATACAAGTGATAGTGGTCACTCTCCATGGTACTGAAACGTCTGCTCTGTCCAGTTGGAGGCTGCTTAATAATTAGTAGATTACCAACTGCTCTAGTTTTTTCACACTATGGTGTTCGATGGATGTGTTTTTGTTGTTAGGTCGGTTTATTCTATTTTCGTAGATTGTCATCAAAATCATGGTATGAGACAAGAGTAAAGTTCTTCCCTTGGATAGAATCTTCTCCCTCCTCGTTCACATTCTCCCCTCTTCCTCATTCTCCCTCCTCCTCCGTCTCCCCTCCTCCTTCTCTCTCTTTCTCCCTCCTCCTTCCACTATCACTATGTCCTATAGCCTCTGGCGGTATTGACCTGAGGTGGATCTCTGCTTGTGTTAAGCCTTTAGAATATCGACCTCTTGCAAACCTATGTGACCTTTAACCTCGGTCAGAATTATTTTCTCGCCATATCCCTCTCTCTTTCTATATTATTTTGGTTGTTTTTCACATATCTCCTGTTTTATCGTTCACTTGATCTTCTGTCCTTTTTTTCCCCGACACTTTCCGTCCGTGCTTTCCCCTTCGTCTATCCGTTTGTCTTGTCTATCACTTCTCTCTTCCGTCCGCTCTGTGCTTTGGATCATTAAGATGCCTCCCTCTTCTTCCTCTTTATAATGGCTGAAAGTGCTAGAAACGAGGAGCGTAATCAGGAGTGAAAGCACCTCCGTACCCTCAATTAAAAACAGAGACCGATACCCGCATCCACACACGCACAAGCATCCCTTTGGCATTCACACAACCACGCACACACGATCTTGTTCCCATCAATATTTATCTCATCAACCTTGAGCTGTGATGATGGTGTGCAGTAGGGGAAGTCATTTATTTGCCGTACTCATAAGACATTCAGAGCGCTAGACAGGCAGCAGGGACAGTTTGGCTGGAATCCTTGGCTTCAGATACCTTTCATTCACCTTGGTACGTCCTGTGTGTTGTACACTTTTCTGTTCAGCGTTGACGCTCACATTCAATGAGTGTGTGTGTGCATTTGTGGCCTCGTGGTCTCGTGTTACAATGGACGAGAAATAGAGCGTAAGGAACTTCATGGTTCAGACCAGTCTGACGCTGGGGATAATCAATATGGAGACCTTTAGTTTCATTTACCATTAATGATGGAGCTGCATCCCTCTGTCATAACACTAATGTGCAACTCGGAAAGAGATGTTATTTATGAACAACTTTTCCCGCCTAAGCATCTGAACACAATTTTCATTAAGCCACACACACATACACACACATATACACACTTACTCCCTTAGAAACACACATCCCTTCTGAAACCGACAGGGCCTGTCTGAGTCTAATTGGGTCTGTAAAGGTAGAAAAAGGCAGAACAGGTCAACTCAGGCCAGCAGCAAATGAAACCACTGGAGAGCTCTGCTCATTGGAGGGAGGGTGTGTGCCGGAAAGAGGAGGCAAAGAAAATATAGTAGTAGAGCGGGGACCGAAGGAGGTGAAGTGGACCAGAGGGAGTGGACAGAGGAGAGTCCTGCAAACAATGTGGCTGGAGTGGATTGAGGAAAGGCTAAAAGAAAGAATATCAAGGCAGCAAATAGAAAATTAAGCGGAATACAGATAGACCAAGACAAGAGGCAAACCACATTAAAATGCAATATCTTGTGCATGTAGTAACTCTGTTCTCATCTGTTGTATGTATGACCTTGTGGGAGGGAGGACCAGCTGTGCGGAGAACCTATTGATCAGAACGTCTCTCCCTTTCTGCTCAGAGTTTTCTTCGCCATGACAACCAGCCAGGCACCATTTCAACTCTGCTTTCCCCAGAGCCCCCCTGCTGTAGCCTCAGTGCTAGATTTGAACCCCTCAGTCAGATAGTGAAGTACTTAGCACTCGAGGGCCTTGAGGTTTGGAGAAAATAGCCTCTATAGGGAAGGGGAGCGTGGTTCTTTAGGTGTGTGTACTGTATGTTTGTGTGTGTGTGAGAGAGAGAAAGAGGGAGTGGTTAGGTAGATGGGTACATTTGTCAGGTTGTGTTAGTTTGTTGTCGAGATCGCGTTGTGTGCGCTTTACTTTGTTGACCCTGAGGTATCACTGTATCTGTCTAAAATGATTCTGGGATCTGCTTGCACTCTCCGTCTTATTACAATGCACTGGCTTTATTTTGGGTTCAGTGTCTCTGTGTACGTTTATGTAAGTGTGTGTGTGTGTGTGCGTGCGTGCGTGCGTGCGTGTGTGTTTGAATGTGTGTGTCTTTCTCTGATTGAATCTCTCTGCGAGTGAGCGCGTCGGCCTCTGGGGGCGTCGGCTGCGGAGCTGTGTGTGCTCAGAGAACAGCTCATGAACTTTGAGAGCGGAGGAACTGGGAGAGAATCAATGTGGCGCGGCTGCGCTTCGCTCGTCTCCTGAGGATGCCAGACCTCATTATGCCCTTCCTTCATTTCTAGCCAAATGGCTCCTGTTGAATGCTACATTTGTCTTCTCCTCCCTTTTGTCTGGTCATGCCAGCGTGATCGTGAAAATAAAAAATAATCTTGATTAATATTTTGCAGAGGAAAGGAGCTCTTACGGCATGAAAAGGCCATTTATTTTCCTATCGTGTTGTCGTCAAAAAAGCATATACGTGAATGAGCTTTTCCAAATTGTGTGTTTCGTTCCTCATCTAAGAATGTGAAGAAGGTTAATCATGTATATGCCTAATTGGTGATAGCGTGATACAAAGTCACACGGACTTTGAGGAATTTAACAATTTAATTTCCCCACTATATGTTCATTGAGTCAATTGTTTACCTTTTGGGTGCGTGCACGTTTGGAATTAGGTAGTAGCTTACCTGTGCTTCCCCTGCCTAGCCTCTAAGAAGTGAGCAGCATGGTCAATGAACATTGTTCCACACTGTGTTTGTGTGGTTTTCAGACCACGTCTTTCCCAGAACTGTGCTCAAGGCATCCTCGCTGTCATGCAGCTGGAGCAGCTGCTGTGTTTAAGTCATCGCTTTTCCCTGCACGTGTGTGTGTGTGTAATGCGGGTTGGTGGGCGGCTGCTGTGTGGGACTGTGTTTATGTCTCGTTAGTGACGTTTGCACAAGGTCAATCAGCCAAAGCATCTGGTGTGAGCGAGCGACTGTCTTTTAGGACTGTCAGGGAGCATCTGGACTCTCTCTCTCTCACACACACACACACGCACACACACACATTCACACACTCACACAGACAATGCAATACACTCTATGGCAGACAGAGGTCGCTGCAGGACTGTGTAAGCTGCCTGACCAATCAGCAGCCAGGTTGGCTGGATCCCGGCTTCCCAGTGGCAGATTCCGTTTTCTTTCGTGGTCTCCCGACGGTCGTCGTCTCTCCATCACTCGCCGTTTATCTATCCCTTCCCCCGTCTCCATCAACATTCCTGGGATTAAATTAGCTCCAGTTGGAACTTGTGTTAAAAACTGGGGCATTGGTAGACGACCAGACGCGGCGGGTGGATGTATTGGCTGACCAAGCCAGGGATGGATGCATAGTGGCTGGGCACAGGGCTAGAGGACGCCTGGGAGGACAGGCTCTCTGTGGATGCATACCTGTGGAAAAGAGCTTCATGTAACACTCTCAGCATCTGGGCCAGATGAGGTGCTTGGACTATATTTTGCTTCTGTTTGTGTGTCTCTGTATGTGTGTGTGTGTGTGTGTGTGTGTGTGTGTGTGTGTCTTTGCGTGTGTAAGTCGAAAATCGCATGAGTATGTGCCTAGTGTGTGTGTGTGTGTGTGTGTGTGCGTGTGTCTGGTGTGTGTTGTCGGTCTCAATTTTTTTTCCTTGCAATCAATGACTGTGCTCTGGGTTGTTTGTCAGCTGCGGTGCATGAGTTTCTTTTTTTCCTCTGTCTGCACACACTGATTAGAACGGTGCGGCAGCCTCCTCATCATGTTAATCAGGCTCTCCCCCACCGTCTCCCCTCGTCGTCTGGTCCTGCTCTCCTCCAGCCAGCGCCAGCTCCGCTCTCGGCTGGCGGCTGTCTGCCTGTGTGTTGGAATCCACAGGAGCGCTCCACACGTCGCCCAGCTAAAATGGTGTCAGACTGCTTTACATAAGATGTTGCTCCTGAGGACAGGCATTACGGGGCTCACAAAAGAGCAGTGGCTGGTGTCAGCGGCTGAGCCCGTGTCGCTCTCTACGTGTGTGCGCGCGTGTACGTGGGGCGATAGAGGTTATTTTTCTTTTAAGGTTTTCGTCAAACGACAACCTGCTTGAAGAAAGGCCTGCTCTCTTAAGAACATGCATGAGAGCATATTGTGTGTTTGACTGTTAAGGGCCCAGACACGGAATGTATTGCGTGTATGGTTTAAGTGATATGTATAGATCGTGTATACTAGCTACAGCCGGAGTGTTCTTTGAATACTTGAGGAGGAAGTTGTAGGGTCCTTCAGTCTGCTAACAGAAGGAGGAGGAGGAGGAGGAGGAGGGGGAAGGGTTTCCATAGGGGACAGTGATATGGAAATGCTTGGATATAAAGCGGTGGGTTTCAGCACTTGTTTTAATAGAGTTTCTTGTTTGTGGCTTTTGGCTTGGTGTATATCTTTGGTCTTCGTGTTACATAGAGTAATGATGCCTGTGCTTTAATGAGACAGTTTTGGCTTCTGTCCTCTTTGCCTCCTTCGTACAGTCCACATGCAACCTGCTGACTTTGCATATTTAGCCCCAAGGCCAAAGGGGACTACCAGAGCACACAATTACTGTGATGAGTGTGTAACGTGTGTGTGTGTGTGTGTGTGTGTGTGTGTGTGTGTGTGTGTGTGTGTGTGTGTGTGTGTGTGTTAGGTTTGTCACCTGTAATATGATCACTGTAATCTACCTCTGATGATAACAGAGTGACATATAACAGTTTTATATCATGCGAGGATTGCCGCCCTGGTTATATGCACGTACACACTTGTTCTGATGTATCTGTTTACATGGTAAAAGGTATAAGTGGAGGATAATATGTACGCTCTAACATGTCCCCATTCTCTCTGTGTGTGTGTGTGTGTGTGTGTAGGGGGAGTGGTTGATAAGGACCTGCGGCACTACCTCAACTTGCGCTTCTCTAAAGGCTCAGTAGACCACGACCACCAGCAGATCATCAGAGACAACCTCTACCTCCGCACAGTGCCCTGTGAGTGACCTACACCCCCAACCCCTGCCCCCCACCCCACACTTACACTTACACTTACACTTACAATTACACTTACACACACACACACACACACACCTACATGCTCACGCACCCACTTACACACACACACATACACACACACACACACACATACACCCACTTACACACTACACATCAGCATTGGTTCCTGCCTTCTTTCACTGTCTGGCTTTACTTCCTCTTTCTCTCATCCCCATTTGTTTTCTGTCCCCCAATCCCCTCTCTCTCTCTTTTTCTCTCCCTCTCTTTGCCCTTAGGGTTACTGCCCTGGTGCTCACTGTCTCTCTTTCATTCTCTTACTCCGCTGTCTCTGCTTTACTCCCTCCCTCCACCAGTCGCCGAGCTCTCAGCCTGAGGTTTCCACGGCAACCAGCCTCTCATCTCCATGCCTGTGTTGCCGTGACTCCCTGCCCCCTCCTGCACACAACGCACGCACATTCCAAACACACACTCACGCACCTAGAGTGAGAGCCTTTAGAGTGGTGCACGCTGCCACATTTGCAAACTCATGGGATTGACTTGAAAACGTTTGACTCCTTAGAGTATGGCTTCCTCTCTCTCTCTCTCACACACTCTCTCTCTCGCTCTCTCTCGCTCTCTCTCTCTCTCTCTCTCTCTCTCTCTCTCTCACACACACACACACACTGTAAATCAAGGAGGACACCTCAAGATAGATGGCTATTTATTATCTTTTTGACAGAATTATGTCATGACAAACTGACAAATGTGCTGTGTCTGGGTATGTGTGAGTTTGCGTGTGTGCTCATAAGCGTGACTGGTACAGAATGAAGAGCCTAGTCATTTATGGCGTGTGGTTGCCGGGCCCTAGGTGTTTGCATGGTGGTTGTGGTTGACTGGCTGCTGTGAGGAGAACATGTCTCTGGTGGAGGGATGGCGGCATGATTGGAATGATGCTGCTCCCAGCTTTCCTGCCCTGCTGTCAAACCCAGCAGCCGTCTTGGAGAGCAGCCTCTTGGAAGACACACACAGGGGTTCCCACTGTCTTATCGTTCCCTCTGGCCTGGCTTTCCGCACGGCCAGCATCGGTGGAGGTGCTGCTACAGAGCTCAGTGAATCCCTTTGGCGTGCTCTGGCTACACCGGCTAGCAGACGTATGACATTTTGCTCCTGATCCCTCATGGAGTCTGCCCTCTTTTCAGTCAACATGCTACAAGCCTAGTGTTATGTAGCCGTAATGTTACGTAACCTCCATCGGCGCAACCTGCACATTTGGTTCCTCCGTACGCCAAGTTGCATCACATCACAATGTTCCGAAAAGCAAACGGGAAAGGTTTGTGAATGGGAAGGCTGTGGTTGGTCCCCCCCCCCTTACACCAGGCGAGGAGTCAGAAAAGATCCGTGGCCACTCTCTGGCATGGGCGGTGACTCGCTCTGGCGTTTGAGCTACGCCGCCACTACGTCTGTTGCTCACCGGCCTGCGTGCGCGGCCGATGACACAGAAGGGATTGTCGAACGGGCTCCCGCAGCTGCACGGTTCGTGGACCTCGCTCTCCCGCCCCTCTTCCTCCCGCCTCTCGCCCGCTCGGTCCCCCTATCTCCCCTGCCTTCCCCTTTCATCCCTCCTTTCTGTGAGCACAAGCCACTAATGCTCTCAGGCTTCCTTCATTCTCTCTAACCCCGCTAAGCCGCTCCTTGTGCAGAGGGACTTCTGACAGTCGGGGTGATGAACACTGGCTGCGGTTCAACGCTGCGGGTCCTCCGCACTGGGCTGCCCGCACAGGGAACGAGACACGGGGGGGTTTCTCAGACAGAATGGACAGCGTACACTCCTATTATTTCATTCAATTATGTTTCCTTCAAACTCATCGCAAGTAGCAAGGCGGGCACTTTTGGCGATGTGAGGTCTCCCTGGCCATCCTGTAATAAAGTGTCTATCACACAGAACATGGGCGACGTAGTGGGTCTCACACGTGACACCAGAAACCTACTGTACTGGACTGTACCTTAGTTTAGAGTTCTAATGAAGGGAGAATGCCACCGTAATAACAATAGCTCTGGTCGGACCCTTGCTGGTTCTAAGTCAGCACGTCATTGTGTGGTGTGTTCTGGCATGGAGACCTACTGGGAGCCTTCTCCTGGCGTTTGGATGACACAGCAGCAGAGTGCTATAGCACAGGGATGGTGCTAAGCAGCTGCAGTATGGCTGCTGCCCTGCGCCTGGAGTTGTGGGGCGGAGGATTGTGAGCTCTTGTGTTTCCCTCCCCCGTGTCTGCAGTGCTCAGGCCAGGCTGTCACTGCGTGTCTGTCAGCCTGACGGGCAGACGCCACTCCGCATCACAACGTGCTGTCACTCTGAAGGGCGTTGGGAGGAGATGCTGAGGGTGTGTGTGTGTGTCAGTAGTGCGAATGTGTGTGTGTGTGTGTGTGTGTTGACTTGGAATTTATGTGGCCTTGGATATTGTGTTGCCAAACCCCCCTGCCCCCTGCTCTTGCGTCACTTTGTTGCCCAGCCTGAGGTAATTACTGTGCTGTTGGACAACGATAGACTCTATTTGTGAAACCTTTGCAGACTATTTTAAATATTTGATGCATACCACATTTAAATGTGTTTTGTGCCCGTTACTTTGTGGAGAATGAGGGTCTTGCACGCACAAACCGTATGCGCAGACACATCGTCTGACACAGCCAGAGACAGCGAGGCGGGAGCTGGGTGGGCAATTGAATCAATACCTCTAGAATGAGAGTGAGATGGTGTAAAATAAGCAGAAAAGTTGGAATGGAAAACGGAGAGGGGGTGTATGGTAGTTGTTAAGTTCGGTTGGTTTATAGGCTGGTGGGACGTTACAGCTTCATGTGGAGGCATCTCATTCTGTAGTTTGACCCGTGATGCTACCTGATGTCTACTTGATTTGGCATTTCCACTTGACAAAAAGATAACCGCTTTGTAGCGAGAGTGTGCCAGTGTCTGGCTTCAGCGTTAGCACAAGCTATAGAGGATTTTAAAGATGAATTATGGTCATGTTTTTCAAAAGTGCCTTCTCTTTGTCGTAAAACTTTAAAGTGGAACAGAGTGAGTGGGATTGAGGCAGACCGACAGAAGATGCGGGCGAGGAGAAGAGGACAGGGAGTGTTTTGGAAATAGGCTGAACAGAATAATTTAATGAACAAAGCACAAGGAAGAGGGTCCACAACACGGGGAGAGGATAATGGAACGTAGGTAAGTCGTTCCCTCATCGGAACGTCTCCTATCCTGTGCTCAGAGCGGAAGCCTCAGTAAAGGCTCTATAAATAGCCTTAATCGTGGGCAACATGTTTCTTTAGTCAGATAGCCTATAAATACACGCAGCCCCTGTCACTCTGCATTGCCGGGACTGGTGTTATGCTGGCCTGCAGCCTCTGCGGAGGGGATCCTCTGGTGCTGCTGCTGCTGCTGCTGCTGTCACAGAGCTCGGAAGATGATGGTGAGGAAGGCTGTTGGAACGATGGTGTGTAAGACTGTTAGTATCATTGTGTGTTAGACTGTAAGGATAATGGTGTGTTAGACTGTTGGTATAATAGTGTGTCAGACTGTTAGGGTAATGGTGTGTTAAACTGTAAGGATAATGGTGTGTTAGACTGTTTGTATCATAGTGTGTTACACTGTAAGGATAATGGTGTGTTAGACTATTTGTATGTAGTGTGTTATAATGTAAAGATAACGGTGTGTTAGACTGTTAGTATCATAGTGTGTTAGACTGGAAGAAGTAAGGTGTGTTAGACTATTAGTATCATAGTGTGTTACACTGTAAGGATAATGGTGTGTTAGACTATTTGTATATAGTGTGTTATAATGTAAGGATAATGGTGTGTTAGACTGTTAGTATCATAGTGTGTTACACTGTAAGGATAATGGTGTGTTAGACTATTTGTATATAGTGTGTTATAATGTAAGGATAATGGTGTGTTAGACTGTTAGTATCATAGTGTGTCAGACTGTTGGTATAATAGTGTGTCAGACTGTTAGGATAATGGTGTGTTACACTGTTAGGGTAATGTTTGTTAAACTGTTAGGGTGATGGTTGTGTATGAATGTATGTTTGACTGTTAAGATAAGGATGTGTTAGACTGTTAGTATATTAGTGTGTCAGACTGTTGGTATCATAGTGTTATAGACTGCTAGGATAATGGTGTGTTACACTGTTAGGGTGATGTTTGTGTATGATGTGTATGAATGTATGTTTGACTGTTAAGATAATGGTGTGTTAGATTGTTAGGCTAATAGTGTGTTGGACTGTTAGTATCATAGTGTTATAGACTGCTAGGATAATGGTGTGTTAGGCAGGTAGGATAATGCTGTGTTAGGCTGTTAAGTTAATGTTTGTTAAACTGTTATGGTTTGTTGGAGGATGTATGTGGTGGTGTCGTGTTTAACTGTCAGGACAAAGGTTTGGCTGTCTGTTAGGATGCTGGTGTGTTTGATTTTCAGGGTAAAGGTTTGGTAGTCTGTTAGGATGACGGTGTGCCAGACTGATACATCGACAGAGAGTTTGACGGCTGGGAATGCTGTGGAGTAGACAGACAGACAGTTTTCAAAAAAGAGAAGTGACGGCTGTGATAATGGTGATGGTGGACGAGGCGCGTATTGAAGACGACGCTCAGGAGTAAAATGGTGGAGCAGATAGGCAGTGACAGGGCTGATGATAAAAACTTTGATTCTTACGCTGGGATCCCCCCCGTCTGTGTGTAGTTTGCTTTGGGAACGTATCCACGTATATCGCCTGCCATATTGATTATTCCGTGCATGCTTCGGTACTATGTGCTGTGATGATGAATGAATGATGAGTACTTTACACGGCAGTCTCTTGCATGTGTTTTTGTCTGTATGTGCGTGTGTTCGTGGGTGTGTGTGTATCTGTGTATGTGTGCAGGCGTGCATGCATTAGAGAAAATTACACAATCCCTTTGGTATTTTTTCTCTTAAAGGGGTGATTTGCCTGCTGGCTTACTCTTTTTAAAGGGTCTGCTTGACATGCTTTGATGTAGTTGTATGTTCCCTGCCGTTTGATTGGCACAGAGAATTACTGTCTACGTGAAGGAGAGAAACTGATGAGAGAGATCACACGAATAATTTGATCCTCTCCCCAATATTATTGTCACCACGGAAAGGCTGCAATATTAAGTGTGCTTAGTGAAATTGTTACGTTTGCAAAGCAGGATCCATGTTAAGCTTTGGACAGATGTCATATCATCACACGCCTCTTCTCCTCGACCTGAGCCTCCCACACACTTGCGTGCCGAGTCGAAAATGAGAGTCTTCATATAGTCTGTGTTTGTATTCCTTACCAGTGTCTG